>CAUYSK010023486.1:0-18556 GCA_963575035.1 Avahi laniger | reverse complement strand
CATGGTGGCATTGGCCTGTAGTCCCAGCTACTCTTGAGGCTGAGGCAGGAGGATCACCTGAGCCGGGAGTTTGAAATTGCAATGAGCTGTGCTAAGGCCACTGCACTCTAGCCATGGCAACGCTCTGAGTAAAAAAAAAAATAAAAAGATGAATTTTCTATATAAAACAATTATTAGTATTCAAAAATGGAACTGGCCTCCTTCTGAGGCACTGGGTGCCCTTCTCGGCAGGGATTCCAACAGGGAATGAATGATCACCTAATGGGAAGAGGCCCATGGACCCTCGGTGCAGAAGCAAACGTGGGTCTGAAATTACTTTTTTTGCTGCCCTCATACAGCATCATTTTTTAAGCAATGAAAATATATCCACATGACAATATTCTGTAATTTGGCACTCTATCTAGCGAAGAGGAAAGCTGAGGTCAGGTCTTAAGTAGCTGGGAGTAATGACAGTAGTTGAGTATGAGAAAATGTGGTGGCAGAGAAATTGTAGAGCAAAAAAAAATCATAGTGATTTCTTTATGGAGGAAATGAGAAAGTTGACAGCATCTATGATTTATAGCATTTAAATGAAGATCTTGTATCTTCATTGTTGCCTTGATAAAAAACATAATAAATTTATTTTATGATATTGTAAAATAGTTTCTTAAAAGCAAAGTTAAACAAGGAACTTCAATCGACTTCTTTTAAAAAGATTTAGCAGAGCCTTCAACTAATTATATATTAGGATAACGTAATATTACACAGATTCTACAAGGTTCTCTTTATCTTGCTAATCCCAGAGCAAACAAAAACCTCATGACTAGCAGTAGTATTCCCATTTCCTGAAAGTCCAGATATTGATAAGAGTAGCAATTAACCATTTTACTGCCCATTATATATTAACGAAAGCAAATTAGCAATTAAAACCCAGAATGATACATAGATAGTTTGGCAAGCCTTCCTTTTTGGTAGTGGTGGGTTTTTTTCCTCTTCTAGAAGTCAGCTGACAGAAATTATGACTATCAGTTTAAACAGATAACTAAGTTAAGCAATCTTGAATGCTCTGTCACATGTGCTTATTTAGAAGTAAGAACGATTTTGTTAGCTATGCAGTTTTTGGTAATCCTGAGTTTGGTCTCAAAGCAAGGATAACCCTGTAGTCAAATTTGAGAAGAGTGAGAGTTTGGTTCATAACGAACCGTCTAAAAAACTTTCTAGTAAGAATGAAATCTTATTTCACTTCATATAGAGATTATAAACACCCCCCATCTAATCTCAGAATATTTAGTCAACTGTGGTGGTTTTAAAGACATGTTGACAAATTCTTTGAAACTCTCCCTCAAGAGGTGGAAGCGATGGATTAGGCTTTTAAAGGACTATGGAGTGCCTTTCTCTCTCTCTCTCTCTCCTCTCTCTCTCTCTCCCCCCCTCTCTCCACGGCATGAGCAGCCCCACTGAGACACCCACATGGCAAGAAATTAAAGTGTCCTGCCAACAGCCACTTGACTGAGCTTGGAAGTGAAACTTGCAGCTCCAGGCCAAGTTTTCCAGACCCTGTAGCCTCAGCTGATAGCTTGACATGCCCTGAGCCAGAGAAACCGCGTTAAACCCTTGCAGGATTCCTGGCTCTCAGAAACTGCATGAGGTCATTCATGTTCATTGTTTTAAACTGCTAAGTTTTAGGGTATTTTGTTATGCAGCTATGGATTACCAATACACTATGTGAGAAAGACAATTTCTTCTAAACTGAAGAGAAAAAAATCCTCTGTGTCCAGGGCCAGGGAGTGGGGAGGACAAGGGGCGATGAGAACACACCAAGAAAACCCGGCTGATACGGCTGCTCCGTGGCGCGGAACGCGGTAATGAGAAGCCTGGGATGAATCGATCATGGTCGTCCCCCTTTCTGTGCGGGTTCACTTCCCATGGTTTCAGTTACCCACAGTCAACCACAGTCCAAAAATATTAAATTCCAGAAATGAACACTTCGTATGTTCTAAATCGTGCCCGTTCTGAGTAGTGTGATGACAGCTCGTCCGTTTTGCTCCATCCTGCCCAAGACACGCGTCCTCCCTTTGTCCGGCGCGGTCACGTTATTCACGCCCATTAGTCACTTAGGGGCTTTCTCAGTCATCAGATCTACTGTCACGGGTATTGCAATGCTGTGTTCAAGTCATCCTTATTTTGTTTACTAATGGCCCCCAAGAGCAAGGTCATGATGCTGGCATATTGTTATTAATGTAATTATTCGATTTTATTATTAGTTATTGTTGTTCATCTCTTACTGTGCCTGATTTATAAATTAAACTTTATCATAGGAATGTACGTACAAGAGTCCCTCACAGCTCAGGCTTACACACAGCTCGGCCGGAACTATAGGAGGAAGGTGGCATGTGGCCTTGACGACACAGTGGCAGCGTATAAAGGACTTACTCTGGGGCTATGCTGGAAAGCATACAATTAATGTACTTCTTGGGTTTATGTGCTCCATCCAACACACTAGGCACAATTGTGAACAGGCTGAAGTTTACCTTGGGTGCCCACTTTCTCTCTTTTTGGGTGGGCAGCATTCACAGAGTCAGATTGAGGGTACAATGGTGAACAGAGACCAGTCGCCGTCTCATGACGCTCGTTCACTGGTGGAGGACACAGACGAGTCGTGGTACAGTTTCAGTACAGCAAAGAAGGAAGTGCAGGGTGCGGTGCTGAACACAAGGGACTTCTCAACCAGACCGGGGTGAGGGGACGCTTCCTGGGGGTGCTCGCGTGTGCTATTCATGTATAGACAAATTCCCACTCTTAATTTCTGACCTCGACCGATCCTCTAATGCCAAACAAGCTGATTGCATTCTTGACAATTTTACTTCCGTGTCTCAAGAACATCTCAAAACCAGCCTGTCCAAAAAGGGTCCTTTGATTTTCAGCCTACTCTTCTCCCAGGTTTCCCTTCTTAGAAAATTGCCCACTCTAGTATCACGTGCAGCCCGTAAATATATACAACTATTATGTACCCATAATAATTAAAAATAAAAAATAAATTTAAAAAATGGCTCACTTGGGACTTTTGGCCAGGAATCTGGAGTCAGCCTGTATTCCTCCCTTTCCAGAACTCCCACACCCGAATCACAAGCAGGTCATGCCAGTTGGAACTCTAAAGCAAACCCAGATCTGTTTAGCAGCGTGCAGCCATCTCTTCTGGCTAGACCTCTGCAGTGCCTTCCTAACTGGCTTCCTTGCTTCTGTTCCCAGTGCCCCACCTTCCACATAGCAACCAGAGACACCCGTTTAAATGGCGATGGAGTCCCATTTCTTTTAGTATAGAACCCACATTCCACCCAGCGTCTGAAGTTGGAAACCTCTGCTCTGCCACTTTTTGTCTGCTCATTCCACCCCGGCCACATGGACTTTTCTTAGGTCCTTGACTGTGCCCCACTTAGAGCCCTTAAATTGTTTTTCATCTGGTGTTTCTTTCCCTAATGGAGCCCCATGGCTATGGCCCCCAAGCACTGCTTCTATCTGTCTCAGTTCCCTTTTCTTTCCTCCATGCCATCTGGAGTGTGTTGTGAAGGACTGTATCTGTGTCCCCTGCTAGAGAGGTACGCAGGACCCAGCTGGCATGAAGGCCTTGTTGAGGATACGGCACTTGACCCCAAGAGAGATGCAGAGCCACTGAAAAGTTTTAAGCAAAGGAAATGAGAGGAGGGAAATTATGCTTGCCATATCTCTGTGGCAGAACAGTTGGAAGAGTGAAGAATAGGTTGGGGAGGGAGGGAAGGAGACTTGTCAGGAGGCTGTGGATAGCGCCACGGGGATCGCAGTGCTGGGAACTACGGCAGGGCAGTGGCGGTAGAGAGAGGTGCACGGACCTGAGAGAAGCTTAGGGGGTTGCATCGATACATTTATGATTTTATGTGAGGAGAGAGGAAGAGAGACATCTGGATGATACCCAGGTTTCTGGCTTGGGCAACTGATGGGACGGGTGATGGTCCCTTTGCTGCTCAAGGGACACAGCATGACGAGGCACATGCTTGAGGGATAGTGCCGTCTTCTCGGGACATACTGAGCTTGAGGGTCGTGAGAGCAGAGCCGGCCAGTTGAGAGTGAGAATCCCCCGAGGTAGATCTTGCCAGGATGTATAGATACTGATTCTTATACGTATCTGAAAAAGAATATAAACTAATAATATTTTTATTAATTTTAGGATAAACAAATACATCATTTCTCTAGGTTGATTGGGGAGGCAGGAAGGCACAGTGGTTAAGAGATGTGCTGCTCTGTTGTCAAAGTCACTGAGAGTCCCAGCTCTGCCCTCCTCAGTTGTGCACCAAGTAGCTCTGCCTTTTGGAATATCACTTTCTTATCTGCAAAATGGGATGATTCTACCTGGTCATGTGTAGTGCAGAGCAAACGCAGTGACATGGGCAAGGGGCTCAGTACATTCGAAGTGCCTGTAACATTAATTGCTATCACTGTCCCCATAACCCTTCGCCTTTTTTTTTTTCACCTTTCACCTTTTAAAGCATCTTCCTGTATTTTATATGGGAGAAAGAAACCACTAACCACCTCATTATCTAATGATTATTGTCTTTAAAGGGGATTCCAGTTCATATATATAAGATTATGTCAGACAGAGCTGATTTCATTCAATTATAATTTTTTTCTGATAAAACTTTATTTGGGATTAGAATTACAGACATTCTAACTAAATTTGCACAGATTTCCACAAAAGGCTGCAATCATCTCACCAGCTCAAATCACCCCCAAGTAAAGGGTATATTTGGATGAGCTGCTGTCGCTATACATGCAAACTTCAGGAACAGCTGAGACACAATCAAGAGCAAAAAAAATGTAGTATTAGAAAGATTAGACACCTGTTTGACTATGATGGTGTTCAAAGGCTTCTTTCTAACGGATCTGTGGTACACAATGAATGGGGAAGATGACGTGCACTTGTGGCTCCTACAGCCTACCCAAAGGGAATATTCTGCACCAAAGCAAATAAACTGTACGAACATTTGTGGAGGCAACAGATGTCACTTCTTCTGAGGAAAGCTTCCCATTTTGTAGCTTTATGCTATTGGAACACTCCGTGAGTTATAATTAACTAATGTTCTTCTTCATTCCTTATTCACTCCATGTGATATTCTACCCCGACACCCCTTTTCCCAGAAATTCTGTTTTAGAAGTATAGATGAACTAACCTTTCATTCTCCTGAGCATATGATAAAAATAAAAATAGTAGGAGGGAATCTATATTTATTAAGAAGACATGTAACAGATTTGTAAGTAATTTTCATATTAATTTTATCTCTGATATTTTTCAGGTATTTGCAGATATTTGAAGGTTCGTGTATATGACTGCCAGGAAGTAGATAATAAATTCCTCTCCGTTTGTTCAGGCAAGAAGAGTGGTTATCCAGTAAGTGGCAGCAAACAGCTTATAGATTCATTTTCTAATTTTCTAACTCTCAGATTCTTGTGAATGAAGCAGAATCATTGATCGAGCACTGGAAGTGAATATGAAAGTAGAGGATGCACGTTATGAATCTCCTAAGAAGCACATATGAATCCAGCACTTCCTCCTTTCCAAGTTTTTCAAGGCAACAGAGTCTACTGACGCATGAGCGCTCAAAAGACACCATAAGGCGTTTTCTGCATGACTCCATTCTTTTTTAGACACAAAGAACAGGTTTCGATGATTTACTATGAACATTTTAAATTCATACCACTGCGTCGCCAGCATTTCAGAATGGCAGACTACTTGTCTAAAGGAAAATGAGAAGTGAAAAATGCTAAATGATTGTCATGGTCACCACATGTCCAAGATTTTCTGGGACAGTCCAAA
Organism: Avahi laniger; assembly: GCA_963575035.1. Lineage (NCBI taxonomy): Eukaryota > Metazoa > Chordata > Mammalia > Primates > Indriidae > Avahi > Avahi laniger. The sequence goes on along the minus strand of CAUYSK010023486.1, from coordinate 12,732 downwards.
TTTTAAAGACTTTACCTTGTTATTCCTTTAATTATACTCTTTCTTATCAGTCTGTGCGTTCAGGTTTGAAAAATATGTTTTTTCAAGATCCACTCTTATTCTTAGGTATATGTTAAACAATAGTCTCCAGAATCAAAGAAAATATTTTTAGACTGTTACAGGAATGGTTTGTTGATTATCCTAGGAAAAATATCTTTCTCACAAATTACGAGGAAACACCCTGAACAGTGTAGCTCTTGGTATAGGCTGATGATTGCTTTAGCAATTTTCACATTTTTCTGACAGTATTAATACACTGGGATTTTATGATTGACAATTACAGGAGCACAGCGTGCAGACACACTGAAATATTTTGAAGGTCATCTAAGACGTAGCTTTTTAGTTTAACTCTATTTTTGTTGCTATTTCCTAGAATCTGAAAGAAACTGTTAAAGAAGTTCCAGAATGTATATGACACAAAGTTGCTAATCAGGAACAATATGGTATTAAACCACACTTGATTCTAATGGAAGTGAGATCTGGAAAAAAAAAATGCCTTTAAAATAAAAGGGGTTAAATTATTATTATTATTTTTTTTTTTTTTTTTTGAGACAAAGTCTCATTCTGTCGCTTGGGCTAGAGTATAGTGGAGTCATCATAACTCGCTGCAACCTCAAACTCCTGGACTCAGGCAATTACCTGCCTCAGCCTTCTGAGTAGCCAGGGCTACAGGTATGTGCAACAACACCCAGCTAAATTCACTATTTTTTCTAGAGATGGGGTCTTACTATGTTGCTCAGACTGGTCTTGAACTCCTGGACCACAAATGATTCTCCCATCTTGGCCTCCCAAACTGCTAGGATTACAGGCATGAGACACTGCACCTGGCCAAGGTTAATACTTTTTATGACAATTTAATTTTTTATTTTTTAGAGACAGGGTCTTGCTTTGTCATCCAGGCTGGAGTGCAGTGATGCAATCATAGTTCATGGTAACCTTCTACTCCTGGGCTCAAGTGAGTCTTCTGCCTTGGTCTCCCAAAATGCTGAAATGACAGGTGAGTCACCACACCCAGCCAGACCAGGGGTTTTATAGTCACAAAAACCAGAGTTTGAATTCCCAGTCTGTTGTTTATGAACTATAGTCCAAGCCTCTCTAAGACTCAGTTTCAACATCTATAATATGGGGACCTTACTAAATTCATACAATTTTTTGAAGATTAATCTATCTACAACACCCAGATTTAGTAGCTGGCTCATAGTGGGCTCTGAATAAATGCTAGATAATTTGTTTAAATAATAAAAAAGTGTAAGAAGAACAACGTGAAAAAGAATTTAGAAGTGAAAAAACAAGGCATTTTTTGTGGCTAGGTATGATACAATGGGAAAAGTACGGGATTTTGTGGCCAACGTGTCTTCATCAGGCTTCCCAAGCAACGGAAGAATGTTGTTCTGATCTGTGAAAATGAGCATAATCACATTACCTCATGGAGTTATCACGGTACGGTGAAGCCATAGTATAATAGATCTTAGTTTCCCTTTTCTTGCTTCTCCTTTAACACTCTTTTATAGGACGTTCTCTGCCCCTTCTTTCTGGGCATAGATTGAACAATAATTTAATATCACTGTCATAATGTTTGAAGAATAAGAGGAAACTTGAAACTGTTTAGGTTCTTGCTTACATTTCTGATGGAAGATCAGGGTGAATCTATTGATGACAACATATCTGTATTACCTGGGGGTCTAAGCTCCTGGGCAGATAAACTGAGGGCTGTAAAATGAATGAGTCAAAGTCAGCCCACACCAGCTCAGTAAAAAGATCAGCTGTTCTGATTTGCTGAGTGTAGCTCATTCATTCCACTTACACTTACTAACTGCCCACTAGTACAGGCATTGTACCAGGTGCTAGTCGCGCCCCTGTGAATAGAACAGTCTTTGTCAAGAGACACATATTAGACAAATTATTACAGAAATGGGATAGGTAGTATATTCATTTATTTATTTAAGAAATATTTGTTGGGCTGGGCGCGGTGGCTCAAGCCTGTAATCCTAGCTCTCTGGGAGGCCGAGGCGGGAGGATTGTTTGAGCTCAGGAGTTCGAAACCAGCCTGAGCAAGAACGAGACCCCGTCTCTACTAAAATTAGAAAGAAATTAATGGGACAACTAAAAATATATAGAAAAAATTAGCCGGGCATGGTGGCGCATGCCTGTAGTCCCAGCTACTCGGGAGGCTGAGGCAGAAGGGTTGCCTGAGCCCAGGAGTTTGAGTTGCTGTGAGCTAGGCTGATGCCACGGCACTCACTCTAGCCCTGGCAAAAGAGTAAGACTCTGTCTCAAAAAAAAAAAAAGGTCTTCATAAGATACACAGGACATGGAACGTCTCTTGGGATTCTTCTAACTTATGCTTCAGCTGTATGTCATGAACACTAATTAATGTATCAATTCTCTATTAAAATACAAAATAAGATATTGTAACACATGGGTAGTATTAATTCATTATTAAAATAATTCAAGTTTATGAAGTGTATGAATTTTTTTTTTTTTTGGGAGAACTAAGGTTATTTCTAAAAATTATTCTCAGTTTGTATTCCAATGTGCTTTCATGAGTGGGAAGGAAAGGTCTAGAGTTATTGTTATCAAACAGGGACTTGTGCATAAGTCCTAGTCTATGTGTTCTGTTAAACAAGGTATACATACCCAAGGTATACATACTCAGCCCTGTTGTTATTAAGGATAAGAAAAAAAGATGAGAGTTGTCATTGTAGATTATTATGTCTCAAACCATACTTCATATGGAACATAGGTTTTCTGTGAACCAGAAAAGTGTTCCCCACTAAAATAATTTTTTCCTGAAAATCGTGAAAAGATAGCGCAGTTAATGAATTTTTTTTTTTCTTTTCAGAAACAAGGCCTCACTCTGTTGCCTGAGCTCGAGTGCAGTGGCACAATCATAACTTACTTCAACCTCAAACTCCTGGCCTCAAGTGATTCTCCCACCTTGGCCTCCCAAAGTGCTAGGATTAGAAGTGTAAGCCACCGTGCCTGGCCCACATTTTTATCTTATATATATTTTGTATTCCTTTGTCACTTGCCTAGAGTCAAGCAAAGCAAACAAGAAACCAGTAAATTCATTTAAAAAATTAATTGTTAACTTTGCTTATTTACACAAGCATGCGGCTGTGGATTTATATCTCTTGCCCTTTTTTTTTTTTTTACAATAAATACAGTCTAGTACATATGTTGAATTAAATGTGCCAGTTTCACAGGATATACTGAGAATACTATTATGTTCTTACAGGTGCTCTGACACAGGAACAAGTTATAAAAATCTAATTCTACATTGTCTCATAGCAATCTGATAATTATCACATGAAGTCTTTTCTTCAAGGCTATAGATGAGATTGGCTCATTTATTTTTGTAAGAATTCAAAGAATCAAAAAAATGTTCCAAAGTTTCTTGCTAGCTAACATGTGGCCGTACTAACTGTATCAGCCAAATGCAGTAGCAATCCTTAGATATAACTGTGTAGAAAACTTTCTAAATTTTTATTGTTTTCTTATAGTCCTGATCAATATATATCTGAAAAGTCAAATGATTACGAAAACTTAAAAGAAATATAACAAAATATAATGGGTGAGGGGACCATAAGTCATTTTTCTATCATGTTTCCTGAGCATGCATCACTTATAATTTTAAAACTTTGAAATGACCCTATGAAGTCCTCCAGAAAAACAAGAGCGTTAGACATACATTTTGCTTTGAGCAATAAATGTCTCGCTGAAAAGTCATCTTAAACTGTATACTTTTACACTACAGAGGCTGGGAGAGAGAGCCTAGAAGAAAACCATAAGTGGACCACAGTTTCCTATTCTGGTTTGTGCCGCTTAGTCTAACTTCCCTTTTGATAGATTGCTGTGGTTGATCTAGCCAGAGCACAAATGAGCATAAGGTTATGTCAACATTTACTGCTTCTATTGAGTCCTTTTGCCTTTTTAACTTTTCCATCCTCCTTAACTCATTCAGTTTTTCTCTCTCCTTGTTTTTCATTTAAATTCTATAATTTTCTTCTTTATAATTTCCCTAATCCTTCTTTAATTGCCGTACTGTAACACTAAAGTATAATTTAAGATATAAGTTTTATATTTTGTTCTTCAAGTAAATCAAGTTAGATTTTATTGATATGGTCCTTTACACATTTTTACTTCAGGAGCTTTATAGAAAAATAATTTATCTGGCTCTGAGCTAGGAAATTTGATTAAATAATTCTACAAATTTAAGACAAAAAGACCACTAAATTTTAAAATCAAGAACATCTATTGGCCGGGCATGGTGGCTCACGCCTGCAATCCTAGCAGCCTGGGAGGCTGAGGCAGGAGGATCGCCCGAGGTCAGGAGATCGAGACCAGCCTGAGCAAGAGCGAGATCCTCTCTCTACTAAAAATATAAAGAAATTATCTGGACAATTAAAAATATATATAGAAAAAATTAGCTGGGCATGGTGGCACATGCCTGTAGTCCTAGCTACTCGAGAGGCTGAGGCAGTACGATCACTTGAGCCCAGGAGTTTGAGGTTGCTATGAGCTAGGCTGATGCCACGGCACTCTAGTCCGGGCAACAGAGTGAGATGCTGTCTCAAAAAAAAAAAAAAAGAACATCTATTCATCAAAAGACATTTAATAAAGTAAAAAGATAACCTACAAACTGGAAGATAAATGCCAAACATATTTATGACAAAGTACTGGCTAGCAAGAATATATAAAGAATGCCTGCAAATCATTAAGGAAAGGTAAATCTAACATTAAAATAGGAAAAAGAACAGACATTTCACAGAAGAGGAAATATATGGCCAATGTGTGTGTGTGTGTGTGTGTGTGTGTGTGTGTGTGTGTGTGTGTGTGTAAAGAACCGTTCAATCCCTTTAGTTATGAAGGAAATGAAAATTAAGACCACAATATGAAGTAGTTCCAGAACAACTGAACAAAATGGTATATTGTCCAGTGGTGTGCTACTGCTGGCACGTGCTGGCTCAAAGGAGCTGACTGTGTGCATCTCTTTCCAACTCTACATTCAGTGATGTCATGCTGGTAGCTTGAAATCAGCCATGTTGAGAGAATTTGTACCAAGGAAATGAAAAAATGCTACAAATCAGGGACTGCTTTTTCCACAGTCAGTCTTTTAGCACACCACTGTTATGTATGTTAGGACATACATGCATAATGTTATCACATTATACTATTACTGGAGATACTACTGTTAAAGTATTCCTGGAGACAGGGTCTCCCTCTGTCGCCCAGGCTGGAGTGCAGCCTGATCACAGGTCACTGTACTCAATCTCCTGGGCTCAAGCGATCCTCCTGCCTCAGCCTCCCAAGTAGCTAAGACTGTAGGCCGAGCCACCACACTCGGCTGATTTTTTAATTTTTTCTAGAGATGGGGGTCCTTGCTATTGCTCAGACTGGTCTTGAACTCCTGGGCTCAAGCAATCCTCCTGCCTTGGTCTCCCAAAGCGCTGAGATTATAGGCATGAGCTGCCATGCCCCACCACAATAAATTATTTTTTTAAGGCAAAATAATAATAAACACAAAATTTAAGATAGTAGTTGGGGAAAATCAGAGGGACACAACAGAAAAGAAGTACACGAGTAGACTGAAGTTATTAATGTTCTAGTACTTGAAGATTAGTTCACAGAGGCTCAATATATTATTAAAAATAAATAAAAAAGGTGGCCATACACAGACCAAAAATGATAGTAAACTAAGAAAATCATGAACTAAGGTATAATTTATCTACTACTTTGTACCTGTGGGCTATTAAAATTTTTTTTCTACGTCTGTTTTAGCAAAGTGAAAAATAAATATATTGTATGCTCCCACTCTGCCCAGATAAGACCTTATAGCAGCTGATCATAGCAATTTGAGATCAATCTCCATGGAGAATCTGAAGAAAGGTATGGAAGCTCTCCACCCCAAATGCACGCAGCACACACATACATATCAAGCTCTGCATCCACTTTGGGGGGCCAGTGACACATGGAAGCCTATCCATGGCCCCCATGTTAAGAATTGTTGCCGGATAAAGTATAGGCTGTTAGGGAAAATTCAATGTGGTCAAAGAAAAATGCAATCACCAAGAACTGTTCGTGATAAAATGAGAAAAGCAATAGCTTTGGGGGATTAGAATATGGTGACGGTTCAAGTCGTAACAATTTAGATAATAATAGGAAAGGCATTTTTGTTATCTAGCCTCAATCTTCTCATTGTAAATGAGGGGCTAAAGTAGATAATTGCTAAGGTTCTCTCCAGCTCTAACATTGTCTATAAATAAGTCAGGGTTTGAGTTTAATAGATTCCATTTTAAAGAACGATAAATTTTCAAAAAACAAAAATTCAGGCATACCTTTTTTCCGCTTAGAAAACCAGATATCTGTTTCTGTCAAAAGCTGTTTTAAAGATCCATTCCATGAAGGCACAAGTTGAAGGAACATCCACTAGATTTTTTAAAAAATTAAGTAAGAAAAAAGTTGTAAGATTTCATCATCTAATGATTTTACATTTTCAAATTGCTTCCGCCTTAAAACATAACACCTATAAAATTTAATTTCATGTTACAAGTAATTGAAAGAAAGTAGAACTATTATTAAATATTATACATGACAGGCTTACATGCTTTAAATTTTTCATGGCATTAATCATAGTCTAATGATTAAAAACTGGATGTGTGTGCACTAAGGGGTAAGCAAATCCCTGAGAAGTATTTATAGTCACAAACACACCGTAGACTACTGTATTAAAAAGGTGAAGGTTTAATATACATTACATTAGTAATTTTCTACTAATGTATTCTACTCACAACTCAATTTCACTAAATACTATGTGAGATTATAAGAGTAAGAAATTAAACATGGGAAGGAGTTTGTCTTGTTGAGACAATACACATAGTAGTTAAGAGCATGGACTTTCAATAGACCTGCCATTTAACAACTGGGCAAATTACCTAATTTCTGTCGGCCTTAATTTCATCATTTGTAAAATGAGCATAATATGTCTACCTCATAGAATATTAAACGACTTAATATGTAAATATTTAGAATGGTACAAGGTACTATGTGAGGATTAGCATTTATCATTACTGGCATAATAGAAGCATAACAACATGAAAGAATGCATGCTACTGTGACTCAGAAATGGGCTCTACCACTCCTTTAAAGATTGGATAGCCCAGATACTAAACTTTCTCGAAGAAAAATAGTAATGGAATCTCATCTCTACCATAAAAACAATCACAATGATATAATGTAGAAGGTATACAACCATGTAAATTGCAGACATTTGTTCATTCTGGGGACAAAAAGCTAAAGGCAAAATTATGCAGCAGGAAGAGAGCAATGGAGTAGAATTCGTAAGACCTAGCCTGTGTCTCAAGTCTGTCACTTAGTAAGGATTCTGCATCTCACTATCTACAGTGAAATAGCTGATTTTTCTCTTCGAAGAGTTGTGAAAATAAAATTAGATTAAAAAATGTTGAAACCTTTCACGAGGATGAAGTAAAAAATGTCTGATGTGCAAGTAGGCCTTTAAAAGAAGAATTAACATTTTCTAGAAAAAGTATATGTAAAAATTTCATCATGGGCTGGGCGCGGTGGCTCATGCCTGTAATCCTAGCACTCTGGGAGGCTGAGGTAGGCGGATTGTTTGAGCTCAGGAGTTCGAGACCAGCCTAAGCAAGAGCGAGACCTTGTCTCTATCAAAAATAGAAAGAAATTAATTGGATAGCTAAAAATATATATAAAAAAAAAAATTAGCTGGGCATGGTGGCGCATGCCTGTAGTCCCAGCTACTTGGGAGGCTGAGGCAGTAGGACTGCTTGAGCCCAGGAGTCTGAAGTTGCTGTGAGCTAGGCTGACGCCACGGCACTCACTCTAGCCAGGGCAACAAAGTGAGACTCTGTCTCAAAAAAAAAAAAAAAATTTCATCATGAAATCATAAATTTAACTAAAGCTGAACTTTGAAAACATTCCTGAAAACCATATAAAACATTTAAACAATACCTTTTATATAAAACATTTCTGATTCTGTAAATAACAACAACACATTTGTTGTTGAAAAACATCTGGGAAAAAACAGAAAAGTAGTCCTAAGATAGAAAAGTACAAAGAACAAAGTTAAAATCACTCACGATATCAAATCCCTAAATATAAAGACTTTTTACCATTTTGGCATATTTCCTTCTCCTGTTCTTACATTTATAACCATCCTTTTATCACTGGACACTAGCTGTTTGCAATTTTTCACTATTATAAGCTATGTTGAGTGATATGTCAGTACCTTTTTTAGAGCTGTGTACACATCCATTTCCACTTGCATCACAAATAAGTTAGACGAAGCAATGAGCTGTTTCATGACATTTATGCTGAAAACGACAAAACAGAGTGAGTGAGTTTATCTTCATGCAGAGTCTGAAGGACCCGGGTAGAACTGAAAACTTTTTAAGTCTTTATTATCAAAAGAAAATGTGGAACTAAAAATAACAGCAGTCTTTTTGCCCAAAGAATCTTAGATAATAATCTATCTGGATACAAGAATACTTTTAATTCAGATAGTGTGCTATGAAAGGTCTTTTTCACACTGATAGGGAAACAAATAAAGAGTTTTGATCTGCTGATTAATCAAGTTAAAGCAGGTTCCTAATAAGGTAACTTTAGCATGTTCTATAAAGTGGCAGCCTTCCTCGTTTGCCTTCCACAACACTACTTCCATGTTAAGAAAAAAAAAAGACACTTCTCTTATCAAAATTCACTAAAACAGCTATATCTTCAAAGTAATCTTTAACCTCTAGGCTTCAGGGAATTGCTTAGTCATAAAATATGTTTAATTCTTTTAAAGAGAGTAAGATAAAAAATATATGTTTGTTTAGAGTGGATATGACATCACCAGTTGTTTGTTTTATTTTGCTTTTCCTTTTTTCTTTCCTTCCTTTAAGCCATGAAAAGCCAGAAGAGCTTTTGGCTTTTTAAGATGACCACTATTATTCAGCTTCTTTTTGAAAAAGCTCAATGAGAAACTACTGTTGTCCCTTGGTATCTATGGGAGATTGGCTTCAGGACCCCATGAGGATACCAAAATCCTCGATGCTCAAGTTTCTTATATAAAATGGCACAGTATTTGCATATAACCTATGTACATCCTCCTGTATACTTTAAATCATCTCTAGATGTACTTAGTATACCTAACAGAATGTAAATTCTATGTAAATAGTTGTTACACTATATTGTTTTTTATTTGTATTATTTTTGTTGTATTGTTATTTTTATTTTTTCCAAATATTTTCAATCAGCTGTGGTTGAATCCATGGATGCAGAACTCATGGATATGGAGGGCTGACTGTATAAAAGAGAAAGAAATCAAAGTGTTTCCAATGATTTTCAAATCAAATATACTGCAGATTTGTTTATACCTTGACATCACTAGGTAACAAATACCTCTCAAACTTTTCTACCAAAATATCTCTTAGAGGCAGAAGAAAGAAAAGAACCCAAGAATCCAGGAGGTGGCCTCACCATAAAAAAATAACATTTTTATAAATTGTGTTTTTATCTTGAGAGTTCAAAGAAATTTGAATTCCCTCTATTCCATAATGTACTCAGACATAAAAGTGTTTTCCTCTTTCTTCCCCTCAACCCCAAAATCACTAACACCGGCATCCCAGGAAGCTATGCAATGTTAACTCTTTGGTTTTGTGTACATTTCCATCAGAATGCTACATATTCCTAGGCACATTTGTACTCTTTTCTCAGAAGTACCACTGTTAAGGAAATGCAAGCCTAAAAATGACTGTAAAGCCCACTGGCCTTCTAAGTTAATTCCCACCCAGAATTTCTCAGACCCATCACAGATATCTTAGCCCCATTACTACAAATAATCTCCTTGACAGCAGAGACCATGACATAATCATCTCTGCATCCTTCATAGCCCCTAATAGAGTATCTTTATACATAATGAAGATTCGGGAAATATTTGTTGAAGGAAGGAAGGAATAAGTGAATAATAAACAGACTTAATTCAAAAGGCCAGCGTAAACTGGGTACAGTGGCATGCACTTGTAATCCCTACTACCCAGGAAGCTGGGGCAGGAGGATCGCTTGAGCCCAGGAGTTCAGGTCCAGCCTGGGCAACATAGCTAGATCCCATCTCTTAAAACAATTTCCTCAAATTTAATTCTCAATGACAAAGATGGTTTTTAAAATATAACTTTTATATTCTCTAAGAGTCTGGCAAAACTTAAAACTTTTCTATAGTTTTATAGTAGTAATGCATTTTTCTATTAAAATTGATTAAAACAGTTAGACATAATATACATTATGACATTTACAACAAAGAAATTTGTGTAGCATTTCTTTAGTTTATGAATGTAGTTAAGACCTTTCATTGAACTGTTCACTTTCCTGTAAGTAATATACTTTTGTGTTCTACAAAAATATCTTGCATACTTTAACAAATAAAAAATATTTTAGGATGATTAATTATAAAGGCATTTAAAATTCAAATACCTGAGTTCTTTAAAAAGTTCAACATTCTGGTGAGTCATCAAATTGTTTAGAAGCCATTCAAGACACCTGAAATTAAAATATATAATTATTACATCATATATCAAGTATTTACAATTTATTAAATAGGATTCACAGTTAAAAACAGAAAATTAATCTTGCTAGGACATGCTCAAAATTTTTAGCTTAACAATCAGAAATTTAGTATTGTTTTTGTCAGTGGTTATTAAGGGAATATTCCCTTTATATTAATAAGGGCATTTCTAAGAAAATTTTATTTCAAGTTGGTGTTAAATGGTTTATGAAGGGATATGCATACTACTATAACCTTCTTTAAAATCTGAAAATGGATACTGCAATTCTCAAGAGTTAAAATGACTGCCCGTAGTTGCACTGATATAATGTCTATTACTCTGTAACAGACTACTCTGTAAACAATCTTAATAGAAAATGTACCATAAAATGTGACCACAGTTTTTATAAGCATAACTCACCCATGGTCACTTAAAAATACAACACTTTTCAGGAATTTATTAATTTGTCCAAAAGTAAACAGGAACTTTTTATTTAACAAAATTCTATCCTCCATCCTATTTTGCCTTAATTCTTTCTTATAGCTTCATATTCTCTTAAGAAACCAAAGAACCAAATTCCTAAAAGTGGGATGAGAGGAAAAACAAGAAATGCAACTCACTTTTTCTTTACAGAATCTAATCCATAGGTCCCTGCAGATGTGTAATAGCCACATACAGTTTTCACATTAATTGTTTCCTTCATTGTCTCACCACACTGCTGTATTAAACCATCCTGTAAATATAAATAAGCACTGGAAAGGCCCATTTCACATGGGAAAAATTAGCTCTCATATGTGCTTTTACACATTAAAAAGTAAAAAAAAAAAAAAAGAAAAAAGAAGAAAAGAAAGAAAACTCATTAAGTGTAGCAAGCCTAATTTTTTTTTTTTTACAAGTCCAATAAAAATACTGAAAAAAATTCAGCAAGTATTCAGCTAAATACTTGGAATTTAAAAATGGAAAAGGGGGTGTAAGCAGTAAGGTAGAGATGAATATTGCTATTCTCTTTATTTTCTATTCTTCCCCAGATCTTTGCAAATTTCTTTAGCAGCATTTTGCCTGTTCTTTTTAAGTTAAGAACTCTTTACACAGTTAGCTAACAATGTGATGGACAATAATATGTATTATCAGAAAATGTTTATTAAAGTTTTAAAACACCTATCGAATCTAAGAGATCACCTAAGAAAAATATATTAAACAACTTATATTAATCTAAAATGTTAATATGGAAGGTTTTAAATGAATTAACTTTGATATATGAAATTGTCACTTTTCAAATTCTAAAATTTTTTCACCACGTGAGTATATTATTAAAGAGTTAGTAAATCATAAAAATAACGCAGAAGGTGAATTTAGAACAAAACCAAAAGGACCAAAGTTAGGAAATAAAGCATATTAGAAATAAGTATTGAAAGGATCAAAACATCTATTAATAAAAATGAAATGATCACAGCCAAAGATATTCAGCAAGCTATTCACTAATAAACTTCAAATAAATCAGTACATAAATGCCACATAAAAGGAAATAATTTTTTTTAAAGACTAAAATAAAACATTAACTCCATTAGAATTTTAAACTTACCTGGAAGTCATTCTAGACTCCTCCCCTTTCATCTTAACAGCTTGTCTGTCACCAAGTCAGTGGATTATCCCTCCTTAGTCTCTCTGGTATTCATTTTTCCCTTCCATACTAATTGCTATTACACTAATTTAGACTCTCACTTGAACCACTGCAATAAGGTTTTGTCTTTAATGCTGTACTCATCTTTCCTTCCGTCCATCCTTCATGTTGTTCCTCAAGTATTCTTTCTAAAACATAACTTTGTCTTTCCCCTGATTAAAATCTTCCAAAGGTACTTACATGTAAAGGCTAAACTTCCTAGCAATACATAGAGACTTTCATGATCTGGTTTCTGCCTCCCTCTCTTCAATCCTCAGTTTATGCTAGAGCCATGTTCCTCTTAGATTCGCTAATCCTCCACTGTTTCACATCTTTTTTTTTTTTTTTTTTTTTTTTGAGACAGAGTCTCACTCTCTTGCCTGGAGCGAGTGCCGTGGCGTCAGCCTAGCTCACAGCAACCTCGAACTCCTGGGCTCCAGCAATCCTACTGTCTCAGCCTCCCGAGTAGCTGGG
>CAUYSK010023485.1:0-60612 GCA_963575035.1 Avahi laniger | reverse complement strand
AACTTTAATTTTTTCATCAGAATTGTATAAGCTGAATCCATTGGGATGTCTACATTGTTGACCATTGTTGGCCATTGTCAGTCCTCTTCAGTTAGGACACAAGCAAGATGAATTATTTTCCCATGAAATGATGTCGATGATCTGCTGCTGTGGCTTTCATCCCTTCTTAAAATGAATTGTCTATTGGTAAACTGCTGATTTTGGGGGGGCATTGTCACCACAAATTTTTTGTAAAGAACCAATGATTTTACAATTCTTCCACTCAGGTTTCACCATAAATCTGTTGTTTGTTCTTGCTCCATTTTAGTAGAATTCATGTTGCCTTGAAAGGGGCTCTTTTCGAACTGATGTCTTATCCTTCTTAGTGCCTCAAACTAGACCCATTGAGACATGTTATAACAAGTTAGTAGAGTTTATTTTGGTGCAAAAAAAAATTGAACTCCATAGTTTTTTCCTAATGTGCATTTTCCATGAACTTTTTGAAGATCTCTGGTATGTCTTAATTAACTATATTATCAGTAAGGCAACAGTTGGCTTAACTTAGTCTGTTAAGTTTTTACAGAGTCAAAGTCATACACCAATTTTTGACTACGAGGAGGGTTGGTGATCCTAACCCCCACATTGTTCAAGAGTCAATTACATAGTTATAAGATCAAGGAGGAAGTAAAAGACTCAGAATTTCATGTCTGAGTACATTAGTACTCTACTAGTACACTACTTATCATTAGAAAATCCACACAGAAAATCTAGCTGAAATATTCTAATTTAATGGAATTTAATAACAATTTGCTGACTCACTTAATATGCGTAAATATGGTCCTAACCACTTAACATATGTTTGCATGTAATAACCCTAAGCCTGTATTATTATCATTATCTTTTCCCAGATGAGGTATTTAACTGAGGTTAAGCTACTTGCTCAAGATCAAGCCACCAGTATGTAAAGGGGTAGGATTCAAGCGCAGGTAGTCTGGGTACAGAGCTGGCGCTCTTAACCACTATGCTCTTATGTCTTTGTAATGATTTTTTTCCAATTCAACGAAAGCCGTTGATAACAACCCAATTCCAAATTTTAGTTTTGTCACTTAGCTTGGCATGTTATTAAACCACAGCAAATAGGTGTCTACAAATATAAAACATATAAAGTGGAATTCTGTTTCTGGTTATGATGAACGTAGTTTGAACCAATCTAACTGCTGAAGGTAAATAAAAATTCTGGGCAAAAAAGTTCTATACTTCTGTTTTAAGGTATCTGAGAAATAACAAGTTTATAAAGAATTATGGAAGGTCCCAGCAAAACAGGCCCCAAAGCAGGATCGTCACAAGGGATTTGGAAATAATAGGAAATAAAGAAATAATATCGTTGGAGAAATGATTGAGATGGAGACAAAGTGCAGTTTAAGTGACGGGGTAGTTAGGAGTCCTCCAGCACTCCCATGAGCTGTGAATCCTCGACTGAAATCCCACATCAAGATTTATTGTTACAGCATATAGTTGTGTTTTGTTAAAGAATTATGTGTACAGCTCATTTTTTGGGGTTTCCAGGGGAAACTCACCTAACTCTGTCTACAATAGACGGTTACAAAATTTTTCTAAGATAAGTATGTTAAGCCCTAAGTTAGAAACAGACCTAGCTGAGCATACAAATTAAAGATAAAATATATAAAATGAGAACACTGAGTCTGTGTACTACTCTAATCTACTTCTTCTAAACACAGAGACATGTAGTCAGGAGTAAAGCAGGAATAGCCTTGAAGTCTAGGATAGTTCGAGTTGCATGTTATCTGCTGGGCAGGCATTTTAATCAGCTTCTCCGCCAAGGATCCAAACCGAGCTTCTGCCTTGCAAAAAAGCTCAAGGAAATGGCCAGCAGCAAAGAAGAAAAGTTGCTTTGCAAATGTCCTCTGACAATGCCTTCTTTGTTGGAAGCAGCTTCTATTCTGTGAACAAACATGTCCACAGATTCCTTCAAGGCAAGGCCCTGCAAAACTCCTGAAACTTTTCATGTCTCTTAGCCTATTTCCCAACAGGAAGCAAAACTCTAAGGCTGGTGATCTAGAAAGTGAGTCTACCATTTAAAGGTGTTTTTGTACTGGAAACATTTGTATTTATAAATATAGTCAAAACAGTGCATAAAGGAAAATTTACAGCCTAGAATGCATAGTTTATAAAAGATTAAACATTAATGAATTTATGAGTATCCATCTAGAGTTACTAGTTTTCAAGAATTAGAAAAAGAAAACTACAGAAGGAACAAAATATTAAACAGTAAGAATTAATCAAAGGGAAAACAAGCACATAATTCAGAGAACCAACAAATCTAAACAATGGTTCTTTGAAAGGACTAATAAAATAGATCGACCACCATGGTGAAACTGATCAAGATAAAAAGAAAAAAAGTATGTTAAGAAACAAAAAGGGACATCTGAACAGGTCCTGCACACATTACAAAGAACATTATAAAGAGGATATTATGAACAAACTTCTAAAAGAATGTAATTTAACAATACTGACATAAACATGATTTAGAAGTACTAACTTATTCTGAAATCCATAATTAGAAACTCTCCCACAAACCATCTATAAGATTTACCAGTAAATTTTACCAAAACTTTAACAAAATGTTAATACACAAACTATTCCCCCAAAACAGGAAGCATTCCCTAACTAATTCTAGGAGATTAGCATAATCCTGACACTGAAAGCAAAGATATAACAAGAATAAAAAAGTAAAGGCCAATCCGACTCATGAATATAGATGCAAAACTCCTAACCAAAAAAAAGTATTAGCAACAAAAACCAGTGATGCACACACACAAAAAAAAATACATATACAAAAAAGTTGAGTTTATTCTAGGATCAAGGTTAGTTTCACATTCAAAAAATCATATGATACAACAGATGAGAGAACACATGATCAAATTCAGTAACTTTTCTTGAGAAAAACTCTTAGCAAAATAGGAACAGAATGGAATTTCCTTATTTAGGAAAAGAGTAGCTATAAAAAATATATACATAAAAATTTATCCTTAATGTACAAGCATTAAATGCTTTTCTTTTGAGAACAGGGACAAGAAATGCTACTTCTATTTAATATTGTTTTGTGGCTCCTAGCTACTGAACTAAGGCACGAAAAAGTATAAAAAAGCATGAAGATTAGATAGAAAAAAATCTGTCGATACACTTTTAAAGAACAACGAAAAAAAATCTAGATAAATTAAAACTGAGTTCAACAAAGTTGATGCATATACTATCCATATTTAAAAAAACTAATTATATTTCTATATAGCAACATGACAGAAAAAAATTTTTAAAGAGGTACCATTTATATCTGCATAATACCAGTCATCTCAGTCTAAACCTAACAAACCTTGCACACATATGTATAAGATCTCTAAGCAGAAAATTATAAAACATCATAGAGATATTAAAGTACATCTAAATAAAAGGAGCTACACTAAGTTCAGACTGAAAGACTAGGTAAAAAGATAGAAATTTACACAAACTACAGATTTAACACAATCTAAATAAAAATCCTAACAGTACTTTTGACCAGTTTATTTTAAAATTTATATGGAAACGTAAGAAAAGCCAAAAACGCTCGAAGAAGGATTCATGTGGGTGTTGGAAGTATTATTTCATTAGCACAAGGATCATCAACCAATACAGGGTCTAGAAACGGATCACACATATGTGATAAAGGTGGTATTGCGGTATTATGGAATAGTGGGGAAAGAAGTCTTTTCAGTATGTGGTGCTGGAACACCTGGATGTACATACAGTTGTAGGGGGAAAAAAAAATCAATTTTGGCACTTTTACCTCACAGCACACATTAAAATCAATTTTATCTGGATTGTAGATAAATGTGAAGGGCAAAACAGCAAACCTTATAGAGAATACCCTATGACCTGTGGTTAGAAAAAGATATCTTAAACAGTAAAAATTGAACTTGGAATTCATGAAAAATAAGAACTTATCAAAAGACACAGTAAGACTCAGAGTAGGTGGTAGTATCTAAAATACATATGTAACAAAGAATTCATATCCAGAAGAACTTCTATAACTCAATAAAAAAAAACACAGACAACTAGTAGAAAAAAAGGACAAGAGTCTTGTCTTCATTAAAGAGGATATCTAAATGGTCACACATTAAAACCACAATGAATGGAGACTATGTGGAGCAATGACAAATCTCATGGAATTCAGGTGGGAGTGTATTAACAAATTGGCTCAATGACTTTGGAAAACAGTTTGACATGATCTACTAACACGGAACGTAATAAACAAATCGTGGTTCACAACAATTCCACTCCTGGAATATACCCAAAAGAAACATGTGCTCATCTGCACCAAGAGAAATACAAAGATGTTCACAGCAGCTTTAATTATAACAGCCTCAAACTGTAACAATAATAGAAAGCATATATAAATTATAGTATGTTCACAAAATAGAACATAGATCAACAAACTACAGCATGTAGGTCAAGTGTGGCCTGTGGCAAAGCCCATGAGCTAACAATAGTTTTTACATTTTTAAAGGCTAAAAAAAAAAAAAAAAAAAAAAAGACTATCCAACAGACTGTTTCAGGCCCACAAAGCCTCATTTTTTTTGGTAAAATATTAACTATCTGGTCTTTTACAGAAAAAGTCTGCCAACACCTGAAATAGAATACCACCACACAGCAATTATTACTAATTAACTATGACATTATTCAATAATATGGTTGAATTTCACAAATATTGAATAAAAAAAGTCAGAAATAAAAAAATCAAACATGTTCTACTACATGAAGCTTAAAAAAGTAGCCAAAGTAAATCAGTACTATAGAGACATTATGGAAAACATTACAAACACTGCTCAAAAAACTAAAGATAGGACTACGATATGATCCAAGAATCCCACTACTGTGTGTATAGAGAAGGGAAATGAAATCAGTATGTTAAAGAGATATCTGCATTCCCATGTTCATTGCAGTATTGTTCACAATAGCCAAGATACGGAATCAGCCTCAATGTCTGTCAACGGATGAATGGAAATGTGGTACACATATACAACAGAATATCATACAGCCTTAAAAATGACAGAAATCCTATCATCTGTAACAACATGGATGAACTCACAGGACATCATGTTAAGTGAAATAAGCCAGGCACAGAAAGACAAACACATGTGATCACACTTATATGTAGAACATAAAAAAGTTGAACTCATAGAAGGAGAGTAGAATGGTGGTTACCAGGGGCTGGGAGGGAAGGGGAATGGGGAGGTATTAGTTAAGGGATACAAAATTTCAGTTAGATAGAATAAGTTCAGGAGATCTATTATACAACATGGTGACTATAGCAATAGTAATGTATTATATTTTTGAGAAAACTGCTAAGAGAGTAGATTTTAAGCATTCTCATCACAAAAATGGTAAGTCTGTGATGCATATGTTAATTAGCTTGGTTTAGTTATTCCATGATGCATACACATTTTGAAACATCATGTTGTATACAATAAATATACAATTTTTGTCAATTAAAATACATTTAAAGTTAAAAAAAAAAAAAGTAAAGAAAAAATAGCCAAGAATGAGACTACAATGGTTAGAGATATATATTTAACCATGTAAGTATTTTGGCTATGATAGGACTATAAAAAAGAACAATATAAAAGTCAGGATGGTATTATAGTATTATTTTGAGGAGACAGAGAACAAGTGGCAATTGGGAAGTAAACACAGGAGCCAGAGTTGTTCCAATGTTCTATTTCTCTACCTGGAGGATGATTACGTGAGTATTTGCTTTATAATACCATAAGCTGTACATGCATGTTTTATGCACTTTACTGTATGTGTGTAATATTTCACAATATAAAAGACTTCGCTAAGACTCACCTTTTCATAATCTTCAGCAGTAAAATCTCTGTCTTTCTGAAGTATTTCATGGAGCCTTGCCTTCACACGTTGCTGACAACTGCTCAAAGAGTCACTATCGCTATCCAAAAGACCATTCATATTTGCACTTTTCACCATTTGAACAAGAATGGGTGTAAGTTCTCCTTCTAGAGCTAATAGCCCCTAAAGATATTAAATAAAGTCAACAGATTTAACAAATTAATATGCAAAATAGAAAGTATCATAATAACTACTTTGTTATGTGCTGAATTTCATAAGGTATGAGGTAACTATAATAAATCAACTTTATTAATAATATACTTCATCCTTGTCATTTGAGAGCTTTACTTAGAAGTTCCAAATATGGAATTTTTAAATACTACCTTACTAAAAATGTTTTAAAATGTAATATTAGATAAAAATTATGGTAATTCTAAAAAAATACTTATTTATACCTTTGCAAAAGCAGCTGCAGTCATCTGAACTCGTCCTTCATCAGAGGCATATATTTTAAGATCATGTCGGTAGGTGCTATGTAATCTAAGTAAACCACAACCAGGAAATCCTGCATAATCTCCTGAAAATAAATCCTCAAATCACTTAAGCTATATTGTTATCTCATTGTATTTCTGTAAGTATTTAATAACATCAGCAAGTAAACAAAGATTTAAAAATATGACTTATGAACTGAATCAAATTAAAGAAACTCCAAGATTTACCTTGACCTCCAGGATACATACACCTGAAAGCTCTTCCAAGTTCTTCAGCCTGGACCCTGCCTGCAGGGGTTAATTCTCCTCCCCATTTTAGAACCAGAAGTAAGGATGGTTCTTCTCTTCGGCTGTCTATGATACGTGTGAATGGATAAAACAAATGTTAAGTTTGTTCTTCAAACAAATACACTTCAAGATTAATTTTTTCTCTGTGTTCTTCTGCAGGGGATTATGGCCCATGTGTAATTATTTTGTTCATTAAGTCCATCGTTGTAGGCTGTGGTGTCTGTCGGGAATATCTCTTCTCTTTCTGTTAAAATCTTACGGAGATTTCAAAATTTCTTTCATACTTTAGGAAGACAGCTTCAGATTTCCTGAAGCAAAGTATTGCTTCTGCCTTCCCTGCTCTCACAGTTATCTGTAGATTTAATTTAGTTACGCTATATCTGCTAGAGTTAGAGCTCCTTGGCACAACAATCCAGAACTTATCTGTCTTTATATCAAGTACTTTCGGCAGTGCTGTCATATAAAAGGAACTGTGTTAGTGGAAGTGAAGAGATATACACGTTTTTATGATGGGAAATCACTGATTTGCATAATTTTTTAGGAAGACATGAGATGACAGAGCCTAACATTTATTCTAATTTAAATTTTACGCAACCTAATAAGTTTTATGCAAACAGTAAAATGTTCAAGAGCAGCTTTTTAAATTTGGAATTGTAAAATCTCTGTATGTCCCAGATCAGAGTATCTTCTCAGACATGGGAAAGGTACCACAGGCGAATGAGTTTCCATACTTAATTTTGACCTACCTTTTTTGTGGTTAAGATCTGTGTTGGGTTCTGAAAACAAAGGTAATTTTAAAATAAGCATTATAAGCCCTAAAAGAACTTAGTGATAATTCATTAAAAGTGACAGAAAATCACCCTTTTCCTTGGAGCTAGTTAGCAATTCTACGTGCTTTACCATGCAGGCTAATATTAATGTACAGAAGGACAGTTAACTGATTTTTAAAATTGTGTTTGTTTATAGAGTATTTTTGATCATAAATGTTAAGACATAGGAAATTATATTGCTAACAATCACAAAGTGTGGTAAAAGCAACATGTCAAATGTTAAAATAACTATATAAAGATTAACATATTCAAACTTATGTCTGCATTTATCATTACTTCAATTTTTGCTGTGAACATCCCTATAGATCAATTCTTCCCTGAACATCTGATTATTTCCTTAGTAGATAGATTCTTACAAGTAGAATTAAGGTCAAAGCACAAGAACAAACTTTTTCAAAGTTTTTAACATACATTGTCAAATTACTTTTCAAAATGTTGTGTCAATTTAAACTTCTACCAGTAGACTGAAATCCTGTTGCAATGTATTCTCATTAGCATTCTTTATTACTAGTTTAAAAAGAGAAGAAAAACTCTGCCATTATGATAGGCAAGAGAGATTATTATTATCATTATTATTTTATTTCTCTATATCATTTCTCTATGAAATGACTTCCCCAACCCCTGTTTTTTTTCTTTTGAAAGGAAAATACATTTATGGAATTTTGTACTGACTGCTCTTAGGAGACTAATCTTATTTAAATGCTTATTCTGGTTTACTGGGTGGAGGAAAATATCAGTTTTAGAAAAATGTTAATTGTGTATTTTTTCAAATAGTCTTTATGTACTTCTTAAGCTTTCTTCCAGTATACTCTGCCCTCTTCTATCAAAAGTGAAAGAAAAGGCCCCATTAAATAATAGTTATAAATAAATAAGCTTTCTGAAACAATCTCAGAGTAAAAGGGAAGTCCTAAGCAGTTTTTAAAATAATAAAATCTATCCTTCAAAGAATAAAAAATAAAATTTATCTTTTATTTAAAGCATAGAAGACACAGTTAACAATCTCTATTCTTCCTTTACTCAGCATGCCAGTCCCTAAACTATTAAGCAAAAGATGGTCCAAAGGTAATCAGCAATGAGTAGTAAATCACTATGTATAAGTAAAACACAATAAGCATTAGGAATGACATACCTTCCTCTTCACTAGATGTTTTAGGACAACCATGAGGGAGATAGGTCAATTGGACTTTACGATTTATTCCAGAAAAATGGCCATACCTGAAAAATAAAATGGCAAGCTAAACGGACCATACAGAATAAACATACGTATTTTAAAAAATAAAGAATATAAGATTGTAAGAAGTTAAACATGTAGAGCTTATAACAGGAATATTGGTGGGTATCAATTTTACTTCCTTAAAGCATAGTTTAAAATTTTATTTATCCACCACTAAATCTATGGTCAAGTCAGCAATGTGGCCTTCATTCTAAGCAGTATTTCACAGAAGAAACAAATTTAATGTCCTCTTTTAATCTTCTTATTAAAATTAAAAGTAAAACTAAAACAATAACCTTCAATAAAATAATCTATTTTCTCACAGTAGATTTTCACTCCTTTCTGTTCAGCTGCAGTGATGTGGTAAAAAAGATAAGACTGTGAAGGAAATTAAAATGGAAAGTCACATAAAGGAGAACTACAAGTAGTTACTACAATTAAGGCTTTCAAAAAGATACTCACATCTCTAATACGGTCTTAAGCTGTTCAAGTTTTGGCTTGTTTTCTTCAATTTCAGAATCATTATTTTGCCCCAGCTCCATAAGAAGCTGTCGTGCAATATCCAGCACTTCCTATAAAATAAATTAACAAAGAATTGAATTTTTATGTAATTTCACCAATAAAAATTTAAAATTCAACAGAAAGCAAATGCACTTGCCTGTAATTGTTTTGGCTTTTTGAGTTTTAATTTCCCTGATTTATATCCATCACACTTTTCAAAAAGATCAAAAAACCTTATAAAAAAGACAGAGCACTGTTAGTCACCCACGATAATGAATATCACCACCATATATATTTAAACTAACAAATAATAATAAGTGATAGATAGGGAACTAGAACTCGGGGCCAATGAATTTCAAGTACTGTGTTTTCTCTTTCACTGTATGTGTTGTTTCTCTACTTTACTGACAAAACTTAGTACTTTCCTAAACCATATCAAACTAATAATCACCATATTACTTTTAAAAGTTTTCTCATGATGCAAACTGAACATACAATTATAGTACAAAATATTGTACATTCTCTGAAGTCACTGTACACACATTAAAAAATACTTGTGTCAACATACATCTAATGACTCAGGTTTTCAACTTTTATCATCTCCAGATCAAATACTGCATAAAAATAATAGAAACTTTCATTCTACTCATTTTCTTTAAAAAGCTTAAGACGTAATGACTCTTAGAATGCAATGCAAGAGAATGATAAAGAAATATTAAATAGAACACTTATGACATGAAAGTCAGGTCAGACTGATAATCACATTTATGGATATTGCCACAAAAATTTTCAGATGCTGATGTAAGTATTTTAAATGGATTTTGCATGCATCCATTGGTTTAAATATCAATGGCCAAGAAATGGTAGGTATAAGTTTTTCTATATGATGTATTCATCAAAAGAGCTTATCACTTATCAAAAATCTTAAAATTACATCACAAGTGTTAAATTATTCCTCTTAATACACACTTTTGATGTCTCACTTCCATTTTCATTTTTTGTTTTGGTGTTCGATCCCCATGACGTATAACTGCTATGACACATCTAAGCTCCATCCTAAAATGGAAAAAAAAATATGTTCTTCATACTCTAACAAAGATTTGTGTTGTATAATTCAGATTAATATAAAAATCTAGCCATTTATTTAGAGCCATCTTTTATCATTTCAAGGTCTTCGCCATGAAGAATAGCACTTATAACTATTTTAATTTTATGAAATCAAATCCTAAAAAAAAGTTATGAAGCTGGAGGAATGGGTGATATTAAGTTATGTAATATGACATTGTCTTCTCGAAGATGGCTACATTAACTGTGGCATAAAAGTAAATAGACTACAATCCCTGAACTTTATTAAATATCTTCCCTGTAGCATTAAATCATTATAGACTGAGATTTCACTAGATCAAAACAAAACAAAGCTTTACATGATGATTGCTATATTTATATGTTTGCTATATTTTGCCCATGTAAGGAAAACAAGTATTTAAAACTCAAATTATTGGAAGATAAAATTATCTTAGAAACATACTAGAGTTAAGAGGTATAATCTAGTGTTTGCCAAAGTGTGAGCTGCAGAATATTAATAAAGTTATCTGAAAAAAAAATTTGTGGTAAGTATGGGAAATACAGATTTAAAAACAAAATTAAACAGGTTTCTCCCCAATCAGAATTTCTTGGAATAGTTAACATGCTAATGTAAATTTCTAAGCTATGAATATGAAGCCTTCAGTCAAGTGATCTGAATTTAAAGGAGTCATTTTTATTAGCAGAATATTTAAAAACATGTTGGCAATATTGGTCTAATTAATTTATCTCAAGATATGACTTGAGACAGCAAAAGTTGTATGACCACTATGAATTGGTACCTCTTTTATTTTTATGCTTGATTATCCAGGCACATTTCAGTATTTTACTTGTAATGACATAAAAGAATTTTAGTCTAGTGGACCCTTGTAAAAGCACACAAATCTATTCCTCCATCTTCAATTTGAGTCATATGAAAACATACACAGTCTCAGTGTCTAATAATCATTAAGTATATTAATTTTTATTGTAATGGCAGAGATTGACATGGAAAATCCAAGGAATTTCCAAACAAAAATAATTCAAACTTACATGGTTCCAGATGTAGTTGGTACAATTGGGATATCTTCAGCTTCTAAGGGTATTGACCAGGGGATATGAAATTGTGGAGCAAGCTCTCGCATTACAATATTTCTTCCAGACAAAAAAGAAAAAAAATTAAAAATTAGTCACATTTCAGGACAAAACTGGGTACTTAATGATGTAATGATAGAGAATGATAAGAATTAAAGTTAAATCTAGTGATTATATCACATATAAAGTAACCCAAAGAATCAATCTTGATCAAGAAAAAGTTAGCAGCAATTCTAAATTGACATGCCAAAACACATCAACGGGATAAAATAAATTTTGTATTATTTACTTATTTACTAAAATAAATTATTTTTAAAATACAAACGAACATTGAATTCAAATAAATCACTATAATTATATCATATCTATTAATAATTACATACATTCTTGAATCCAAGATTGTCTCTTCTGTGTGGTCACTGATCATTTCTTTTTAGTTTACTGAATACTTATAAAGCTATTCAAAAGATCATGCTCATTTTAAATAAATCACTACTATACTAACAGGGTTAACAATGGAAACGATGTTTACATAATTATAATATTTTTTGTTTTGTTTAAATTTCACATTTATTCATGTTAAAATTAGGAAACTCCCCCCAATTTCAATTGAAGAGAAGTTTACAAATCTTTGAAACATGCTAAAGATTAAATATCCCTAATCTGAAAAATTCTGAAATTCAAAACACTTCCCAAGCATTTTGTATAAGGGATACTCAACCTGTATAAAAGGTGAGTCCGATTATTAAACATTTTAAAGTGTAAGTTTTCTATGGCTTTGTCATATTATACTTTGAAATGTCTTAAAAATAGTTTTTGCCTTGCTAGTCTTCTGAATCAAGGTATAAACAGGCTGAAGAATATAAAAATGGTACTTCCATACAAAATAATTTATGTTTGCTTGATAATCTCATGAGAATATCTCCAAGCAACATACTCTTGAAGAACTGCCATACAAAAAAAATGCCAAATTCCAAATTTGTTCATTTTACTGTTTACTTATTTCATGTTAATTTTGTACCATTAAGTAGGAGAAGAAAACTTTTTCAACTGTAATTATATGCCAAAAACTTGAGGAAAAGGTATCTCAATAAATAAGCCGCTTGATTAATAATCACCAGTGTTATACAGCATTAATAAATCTATGAAGTTAAAATACTTCTAGGCTTTCATCTATAATGATCATAAATTAATCTGTCTTTGATAAGCCAAAGTATAACTCAGGATCTGGCATAGTCTTTGGAGGTGTCATTTTATGAACACTGATTTTTACTCTATAATGCTTTAAAAAAAAAAAACCCTGATTATTTAATGTTAAAAATTATTTCGTTTCTGAATAACTAGTGTGAGAAGGTAAAGAGAAGAAAAATAAATTTAAAAATTCTTACCCAAGTATTTTTGCACAATCATCATAATATTTCATGGAATTTTTCACAAAACTGAAGCCATTGACGTCACAGACATAGGACTGTCCATTGGCCCGTAACAAATCAAAGCCACAAACTGTTTGCTATTTAAAATAAGTTATAAATGTTAAGGCTTCATTTAAATTATTAAGATTCACAGTTTTCTAGTCTTAGCAGAACATATCAAATTTTATAAATGCCTAAAAATATACTACTGTATATTGCTTTAGTGCATAGTAAGAAATGAAATTATTTACTTGTAACTTGAGTACTTATATATGCCAAATGATTATTTAAGTTTCTTATCATGAAGTAGATGTACAATAATAATGCATAAGGGACTAGAGGGCCAAAAAAATAACATATTTGCTCTGGGACAAATAGGTGACTCCTCCCCCCCAAAAAAAATACTGTATCAAAAAGTTTTTCAATTAACATTTAATTTAAAAAAAGCAAAATTTTTAAAGGCTCTAATAAAAATCTTTGCACTACTAGAAATGACATCATTTTAATCCAAAAAAAAAAAATGAAAAATAGTTTTGAAGACATATCCCAGAGGAAATATCCAGCTATCCCTGCGAATCCCTTAAACCCTGACAACCACGTATTTGTGAGTACCTGAAATAAATTTACTTTATTTAGGAGATGAAAATGGCTGAAAGGCTCTAAGAACTTTCTGATCTTCCAAATTTTATGTTCGAATCATGAGTTATTAGTATAATGTGATTTTAAGTCACAGCTTTTGGAATCCTGGCATAATAAAATGATTTATATAAATCTATTAATACTTACAGGCTAATATTCCTTCCGTGAAAGAGGCTTCAAATTATTAAGACACAAAGTATTTCTTTATTATTTAATAACCAGTAGTATATACTAGTCTTTAAGTTACAGATCCAAGGCAAGATTTCAAAAAGTTAAATTTATCCTTTATTAAATGCAGGCTGTACTACTTCTATCTAAATCTTTACTATACAGTAGTTAGATAAAAACCTAACAAAATAGATTAAACGAGGGAATTAGTCAAGTGTCAGAAGTAAAATGTTTTCTTTAAGAAATGCATTTATGGCTGGGCGCTGTGGCTCACGCCTGTAATCCTAGCACCCTGGGATGCCAAAGTGGGTGGATCGCTCAAGGTCAGGAGTTCGAGACAAGCCTGAGCAAGAGTGAGACCCCCCCCATCCTTACTAAAAATAGAAAGAAATGATCTGTATGACTAAAAATATACATATAGAAAAAAATTAGTCGGGCATGGTGACACATGCCTGTAGTCCCAGCTACTGGGGAGGCTGAGACAGGAGGATCGCTCGAGCCCAGGAGTTTGAGGTTGCTGTGAGCTAGGCTAACACCACGGCACTCCAGAAAGGACAACAGAGCCAGACTCTGTCTCAAAAAAAAAAAAAAAACAAACAAACAAAAAAAAGGAAATGTATTTATATTGCTTTCATGAACACCTTTTATCATATATTAAGCCAAAGAATCAATTGCTAAGGCTGGAACACTGATGAACATTTTTATTCAACAAAAAAATTTTATCAGTTCCATGAAAAGTAATACTTATAAATCAGTTTTAAAAAATATATTAGACAATCCCCCTAAAACTGGTTATTTCCTGTAATATTAATTTCTGAACAAATTGACAATATTTCCTTTTATATAATAAAGAATATATTGGCAATATAAGCATCCCTTGACAAGTACATGAACTGTTCAGATGTAATCACTTTCTCAGCTTACTCCTCCAATTATAAGCCCAAATAACATCTTATTCATAAAAGAAAATTATTTTATAAAGGTCTGTATGGCTTGTATAACATCTTACCTTAAAAGCAAGGCAGACTTTCCAAGCAATTAATTTTTCTCTTGCATTGAGAATAACAGGGTATCTTACTTCTTTTCCTTCACTATCTCGTTCCACCTTGCCATCAAGTGCTGGAGATTTTCGAGCTTCAGCATGGGCATAATCTGGACCGACTGTATAAACCTTTCACAAATGTTAAATACATATATATATTTATATATAAATTTACATAAAACCAGGAGAAAACAAATTAACAAAATAAAAAAAATAGTTCAGACTCTAGACGATTAGAAAGGCACGTCTTTGTATTTACATATCAGAAGTTTCAATTCATCGGGAAAAGTTATAATTAATTACATGACAAAACTAGTAAAATGATGTTTCATTCTCTATAGAAAACTATTATACTGAGTATTATGAGGTATACTAGGACGTATATCAGGCTTATGAATCTGGTTATTATCCTGTAGTCAATAAAGATTCACTAGGGAATTTTTAAGAATAGATTCATGATTAGATTTATACTTTAGGAAGAACACTCTGGTTACAAAGAGACTGGCTGAAAGTAAAGTAATTAAGAACCTTATTTGCCACCAAGTGAAATCACATTTTAATATCACATCACTGTTGTCACAGATCTCAAAACATCATTTATGCTAATCACTGCTTGGAAACTGTGGTGGTCCTTCTCCATGATATTTTATTATTTAATGTCCTTTTAAAGACATAGATATATTATGTTTACCACAAAGTTGGTTTTAAAATATTTTGATAACTATATTTCAATAAAATTGGCCTCCCTCATAATCATGTGTGTTTTATTTTGGGTATCTAAGAACATTATTCTTAAAAAAGGGTCCATAGGCTTCTGACTGTCGAAGGTGTTCATGGGAGAAAACACTAAGAATCCCTAATCAAAAAAAAGAGAGATCCAGAATAAAGGTTAGATATAGCTAGTTAAAGGATTACCACTTTTCCTAAGATCACTGATAAACCTGAAACATAAAATTAAATTCCTCTGTACTCAATCCTACCTTAACATCAGTACCATCTGTGGGCATAAACTCTTCATATATATATGAGCCTGTTTTTCGTACATTGCTTTCTGGAGAATAAACACTACTTCTACTGCCAATCTGAAAACAAAAGATGTCCATCAATATAAAAATCAAATTTTTTCCCATATTTTTATAACAAAATGATAAATAGTTTACCATTTATTTCCATCTGAGGAGTTTTCAAATAAATTTTTTTAACCCACAAATATTTAACATTTACTATGTACTTGGCACTACAGTAGCCTCTGTTGTCCCTGTAACTTATATGTAAGTTAATGAGCACAGAAATATAATGAACACAAAAATTATGTTTCTAACATTAATCCATGTTGCTGCAAGTCTGTTCATTTTTTCTACTATAGAATTTTTCCACTGTGTAAATACACCAGAATTCATCCATTCTCTTCTCAATGTCTGTATAGGTTGTTTACCAAGATTTGATGATTACAACAATTTGGCTTTGAACATTCTTATAAGTGTCCCAATAACACATGCGTACAAGAGTGTTTCTAAGATATGCACTAGACGCAAAATTGCTATGTGATAGAATACGCTCATATTCAATTTACAAAGATAATGCCAAAATCTTATATAAATTATTTTTTATTATAATAATTTAGAGTCTCACCAGCAACATAGAAGAGTTCCCACTGCTCTATGTTCTTGTCTATATTTGGTATTGTTGGGCTTCTTAATATTTGCCACTCTAATGGATATTAAAATGGTATCTCATGCTCTTAATTTGAATTTCCATGATTGTTCATAATTGTACATGCATTTTAAATTCTGGAACAGTGCTAAATTGTGTTGCTCAGAGGCTATATTAATTTGCATTACTGCCAACAGAAATTTGGGCTTGTGCTTGTTTCCCAACTATCTCAATAATTTTTATCAATCCAAAAAATAATACAATGTCATTATACCTTAGACTTGATTTGCATTTATTTTATTATGGGTACAATTAAGTGTACTTTCATGTAAAAGTTATTAGTATTACTTTTTCTATGAACTGTCTACTTTTCTGGGCCATTTTTTCTAAAAGGCTTCTATCTTTACCTGAATTTCTAGTTTGACAGATACACAAATAGGAGGTAAAGGAAAAAAATCAAGTAACTTTCTTAGTATTTTGCAGGCAGGAATTTTGCTTAACAACATGAAAGAAAAAATGATGTCTTCCTTTTCTAACAAATTGTAATATGAATTTTATGAATTTACCTCTAAGTGATACATTTTCGGGAGTTCAATATATAACCATAATTTTATTAAATGCTTGATTACTTTTAATAAAATGTATACAACAATGTATGAACAGTATTCATATAAAGGTTTACCTTTCTAAAGAGTCTTTGACTTCCACCGCCAGCAGACGTTGGATAATAAATGTAAACATTGTGATCTTCTGCACTGACTGGCTTTTCTACAAATGGCTTTTGGAAAACTTCTCCGTTTACTTCTACATGATCTTCCCCTTCAATCAGACTGCATTCTATAAATCAAACATAATAACAAGAAAAATTACATACCATATTATATTATCTAGATAATACATGATTACTGAGGACGTTTTTACTAGAAGAGAGCTCACAAAGAGAAATAAACTTGGATAATGTACTTACTTGATTTTAATTAAAGATATTTATGAAAACAACATATATCAACATTTTTATATACATGGCATTAAGAACTATAGTTGCTCTTCAAAATTTTATGGA
This sequence comes from Avahi laniger, assembly GCA_963575035.1. Taxonomy (NCBI): domain Eukaryota; kingdom Metazoa; phylum Chordata; class Mammalia; order Primates; family Indriidae; genus Avahi; species Avahi laniger. Next base: position 43,275 of record CAUYSK010023485.1, on the reverse strand, counting down.
TTTGCCATTTCACACTACCACGCCACAGAATTCAAAGTTAGATAGGAAATGATGCCATCAAGAAAGATTGAGAAGTAACTACTGAATGTCCCCATCTTCTGAAAAATGTGTGGTATCATTAATATCAGAGATACCACAAAACATGGAAGTTAGAAAAGTAACCCATATGCACAGTAAACAAGCAATTCAATTAGAAAGTTAATTTTTTCACCTCAAGACAAATGAGAAAAGTTTCCTATTTCAGATAATAAAAGCTATATCTGGATGTTAATAAAAGTTGCTTTAAGATATAAGAAAGGTATGAAATTCCCCACAATATTGTTATCAGAATATTAACTCTTAGGATAAATATTTATCTTGCCCTTTGAACTGAGTCATGCATGCCTTACATGCTATGTTTTAGATAACCGGGGAAAAACAGCAAATGGTGTTTTAAAATATAATATTAATAAACATTTAGTAGTCCAGTTGTCCCTTGGTATGTATAGGGGATTGGTTCTAGGAACCCACACATATACCAAAATTCTCACATACTCAAGTCCCAAAGACTGTGGAATCCACCTAAATGAAAAGTAGGTCCTCTGTATACAAGGAAAACGGTGAATACTGTATTTTTGATTCATGTTTGGTTGAAAAAAATTCACATAAAAGTGGACCAGTGCAGTTCAAAACTGTGTTGTTCAAGTGTCGACTGTATTTCAAAATTCTTAGTCATCAGAAATTTAATTGTGGTATTGTAACATGAAGTTTCTGATACTTAATTCAATAGTTATAAATGAATCATTTGTTTACCCCTAATCAATACAAATTTATATGTAATTTCAAAATTCTTGGAGGTGGATAGAGCAAGATGGCCAAATAGAAACCTCCAGTGATCGTCCCTCTGCAAGAATAGCAACTGCAACTGTCCACACAAGAAAGCACCTTCAGAAAATAAAAAATCAGGTTAGCGATCACAGTATCTGGTTTTAACATTATATCAAGGAAAGAGGCACTAAAGAGAGCAGAACAGACAGTCTTGCATTGCCTGTGCCACCACTGTCCCAATCCCCAGCAGTGTAATGCCAGTATGCCAGGTGGACAGAGAATCTATGTGCCTGGGGGAGGGAGAGTGAAGTGACTGTGGGACTTTGCACTGGAACTCAGGGCTGCCCTGGCACAAGACAACACAGCACAGAGCAGAATTCTACTGGTGCCCAGGGAGGGAGCAGTAGGACCAGCCTGGTCAGAGGGATATCTTCTGCCCTAGCAGTGGAAACCTTAGTTCTGGGCTAGTCCTAACACCAGCTGAGAAGAAGTGGCTTGGGACCGGAAATAAATTCATAAGGCAGTGAGGCCATGAAGACTGTAATACTTGGACAAGTCCTGTGGCTGTGCTGGTTTAGGGCAGCAGCAGCGAAATCAGTGCCTGTGTCACCCCTCCCTCAACTCTAGGCAGTACAGCCGTGGCAGAGTCTTCTTCCGCTGGGGAAAGATAAGGGAAGAGTTCTGAGGACTTTGTTTTGCAACTTGGGTACCAGGTCAGCCATGGTAAAATCGAGTACCAAGCAGATTTCTGTAGCCCTTGATTCCAAGACTCAGTTCCGGGAAAGCATTTCTAGATCAACCCTGGGCCAGAAGAAAACCCACTGCCCTGAACAGAAGGACCCAGTCCTGGCAGGATTCAACATCTGCTGACTAAAGAGACCTTGGGCTTTGAATAAACATCAGAGATAGCCAGGTAGCAGTCACCATGGACTTTGGGTAAGAATGGGCTGACTTCAGGTATCATCTGGTGCAGTTTCAGTTGTGGTGGCCATGAGAAATGCCCACATCGTTTCTCCCCCAACACCATTAGCCAAGCATAAAGAGTGAGGGAAGAAAGTGAGAGACTATGTCTGGTAATCCAGGGAACTCTCCCATGTCTTACCCAAGTACACCAAGGCAAAACTACCAGGTGTCCCCAGTATTCATATGATTATAGTGATCAAAAACTTAGATCACAGTGCTCAATTCCCCTTGAATACCTGGAAAACCTTCTCAAGGACAGGTTCAAACAAGCCCAGAATGTGAAGATTAGACTAAATACCTAACTCGTCAATGGCCAGACATCAACAAACATCCACAAGGATCAAGAACATCCAGGAAGACATGATCTCAGCAAACGAATTACATAAAATACCAATGACCAATTCCAGAGTGATGGAGATACAGGATCTTTCAGAAAAGAATTCAAAATAGCTTTCCTGAAGAAGCTCATGAGCTTCAAGAAAACAGAGAAGGAATTCAGAAGCCTATCATAGAAATTTAACAAAGATATTCAAATTAAAAAAAAAAAGTCAAGCAGAAATTCTGAAGCTGAAAAATTCCATTGACAAACTGGAAAATGCATCAGAGTCTCTCAACAACAGAACTGATCAAGGAGAAGATCAGTGAGCTTGAAGACAGGCTATATGAAAATACACAAAAGAGAAAAAAAAATAAGAAAGAATGAAGCATGTCTACAAGATCCAGAAAACAGCCTCAAAAGGGCAAATCTAAAAGTTACTGGCCTTAAAAAGGAGGTAGAGAGAGAGAGAGAGACTGGGATAGGAAGTTTATTCAAAGAAATAATTAAAAGAACTCCCCAAAGCTAGAGAAAGATATCAATATTCAGGTACAAGAAGGGCATAATACACCAAACAGAATTAACCCAAACAAGACTACCTAAAGGCATTTAATAATCATGCTCCCAAAGGTCACTGATAAAAAAGAGGTACTAAGGGAAGCAAGAGAAAAGAATGAAATAACTTATGAAGGAGTTCCAATATGTCTGGCAGCAGACTTCATAGTGGAAACCTTACAGGCCAGGAGAGAGTGGCATGACACATTCAAAGTGCTGAAGGAATAAAATCTTAACCCTAAAATACTGTATCCTACCAAAAGTATCCCTCAAACATGCAGAAGAAATAAAGATTTTTCTAGATAAACAAAAGTAGAGGAATTTCATCAGCAAAGACCTGTCCTACAAAAAGTACAAAAAGTAGTTCAATCTGAAAGAAAAGGATATTAATGAACAATAAGAAATCATCTGAAAGGATAAAACTCACTGATAACACCATGTACACAAATACTGAATACTCTGCTGTAATTGCAGTATATAAACCACTTATATCTTGAGGAGAAAGACAAAAAGACAAAACTATCAAAAATAATATCTAAAACAACTTTTTATGAGATAGACAGTACAAAAAGATATAAATGGAAACAACAAAAAGTCAAAAAGAGGAAGGATGGAGTTAAAGTGTAGAGTTTTTATTAGATTTCTCTTTGCTTATTCATTTCTTCTAAGCAGAGTTAAGTTGTCGTCTGTTTAAAATAATTGAATATGAAATTTGCTGCAAGTCTCATGGTAACCTCAAACCAAAAAACCTGCAACCCATATACAAAAAATGCAAAGCAAGAAATTAAAACACACTACTAGATGAAATCATTTTTACACAGGAAGGAAGGAAGGAAGGATGGATCACAATACAGCCAGAAATTAAATAACAATATGGCAGAAGTAAGTCCTTACTTATCAATAACAATACTGATTGTAAAAGGACTAAACTCTCCAACCAAAAGATAGAGTGACGGAACAGATTTTTTTTAAAAAAGGAGCCAACTATATGCTGTCCACAAGAAACCCACTTCACCTAAAAAGACTGAAAATAAAGGGATGGATAAAGATATTCCATGCAAATAGAAACCAAAAGGAGCAGGAGTAGCTATACCTCTATCAGATAAAGTAGACTTCAAGACAAAAACTGTAAAAAGAGACAAAGAATGTTGTCATTACATAATGATTAATGAATCAATTCTGCAAGAGGGTATAACAATTCTAAATATACGTGCAACCAACACTGTAGCACCCATATGTATAAAGCAAATATTATTAGTACTAAAGAGAGAAATATACCCTGATACAATAACCACTGGAAACTTCAACATATCACTTTCAACACTGGACACATCATCCAGACGGAATATCAACAAAGAAACATTGGAGTTCATCTGCACTATAGACCAAATGAACCTAATAGATATTTACAGAATGTTTTATCCAAAAGCTACAGAATACATATTCTTCTCAACTCACGGATCATTCTCAAGGACAGACCATATATTAGGCTACAACAAAACAAGTCTTAAAATATTCAAAAAATTGAAATCATATCAAGTTTTTTCTCTGACCACAATGGAATCAAACTAAAAATAACAAGAGGAACATTGGAAAATATACAAACACATGGAAAGTAAACAATAATCTGCAACGACCCATGGGTCAATGAAGAGATTAAGAAATTTAAAATTTCCCAAAACAAATAAAAATGAAAAACAAGATCAGAGCAGAAATAAATGAAATTGAAATATAAAAAATAATGAAACAAAAAGTTGGTTTTTTGAAAAGATAAACAAAATTAATAAACCTATAACCAGATTAACAAAGAAAAAAAGACAGAAAACCCAAATAAATCAGAGATGAAAAAGGAGACATTACAACTGATACTGCAGAAATCCAAAGGATCATTAGAGATCACTATTAGTAACTATATGTCAATAAATTGGAAAAGCTAGAAGAAATGGATAAATTCCTAGACACATTCAACCTATCAAGATTGAACCAGGAAGAAATCCAAAACCTGAATAAACCAATAACAAGTACCAAGATAGAAGCAATAATAAAAAAATCTCCCTTCAAAGAAAAGCCCAGGACCCAATGGCTTCGCTGCTGAATTCTACCAAGCACTCAAAAGAGAACTAATACCAATCCTACTTAAAGTATTCCACACAACTGAGGAGGAGGGAATACTTCCAAACTCATTCTACAAGGCCAATATCACCCTGATACCAAAACCAGACAAAGACACAACAAAAAAAGAAAACCAAAGGCCATATCTCTGATGAACATAGATACAAAAATCCTCAAAAAAATACTAGCAAACCAAATTCAACATTAAAAAGATTATTCATCACAATTAAGTGGGATGCATCCCAGGGATGCAAGGATGGTTCAACATATGCAAATCACTCAATGCAATACATCATATCGATAGAATGAAGGGCAAAAACCATATGATCATTTCAACTGATGCTGAAAAAGCATACAATAAAATTTGACATCTCTTCCAGATAAAAATTCTCAAAAAACTGGATACAGAAGGAACTTACCTCAACATGATAAAAGCCATATATGACAGATGCACAACTCATATCATGCTGAATGGAGAAAAAACTGAAAGCCTATCCTCTTATAACTGTGGTCCCCAACCCCTGGGCTACAGACCAGTACCAGTCAGTGGCCTGTTAGGAATCAGGCTGCACAGCAGGAAGTGAGTGGCGGGCCAGCAGTGAAGCTTCATCTGTATTTACAGCCATTCCCCATCACTCGCATCACTGCATAAGCTCCACCATCTGTCAGATCAGCAGTGGCATTAGATTCTCATAGGATTGTGAACCCTATTGTAAACTGCACATGCAAGGGATCTTGGTTGCATGCTCCTTCTGAGAATAATGCCTGATGATCCGAGATGGAGCTGAGGCAGTGATGCTAGCACTGGAGAGTGGCTGCAAATACAGATTATAATTAGCAGAGAGTTATGACTGCACGATAAATGTAATGTGCTTAAATCATCCCAAAATCATATCCCTGCAACCCTGTCTGTGGAAAACTTGTCTTTCATGAAACTGGTCTCTGGTGTCAAAAAGGTTGGGGACTGCTGCCGTATAAGATCTGGAAGAAGACAAAGATGCCTACTCTCACCACTGTTATTTCAACTAATAACATAGTACTGGAAGTTCTAGCTAGACTCAGGCAAGAGAAAGAAATAAAGGGCATCTAAATTGTAAAGGAAGAAGTCAAATTATCCTTGTTTGCAGATGACAGCATCTTGTATCTAGAGAAACCTAAAGACTCCACAAAAAAAAATCTATTTGGGTTGATAAACAAATTCAGTAAAGTTGCAGGACACAAAAATCAACATGCAAAAATCAGTAGCATTTCTATATGCCAACAGCAAATAATCTGAAAAAGAAACCTAGAAAGTAATCCATTTATAATAGCTTTAAATAAGATAAAACACCTAGGAAAAAACTTAACCAAAGAAGTGAAAGATCTCTGTAATGAAAACTATAAAACATTAATGAAAAAGACTGAAGAGAACATGCAAAAAATGGAAAGATATTCCTTGCTCATAGCCTAGAAGAACAGTTTTTAAAATGTCCATACTATCTTAAGCAATCTACAGATTCAATGCAATCCCCATCAAAATACCAATGACAGTCTCCTCAGAAGCAGAAAAAAATAATCCTAAAATTTATATGGAACCACAAAAGACCCAGAATAGCCAAAGCTATCTTGAGTGAAAAAACAAAACTGGAAGAATCACATTACCAGACTTGAAATTATACTACAGAGCTGTATTATCCAAAACAGCATGGTACTGGCATAAAAACAGACACATAGACCAATGGAACATAATAGAGAATCCAGAAATAAATCCATACATCTATAGTGAACTTATCTTCAACAAAGGTGCCAAAAAAAATACAGTGGGGAAAGGACAGTCTCTTCAATAAACAGTGCTGAGAAAACTGGATATCAAATTAAAATGGATTAAAGACTTAAATCTAAGACCTGAAACTATGAAACTACTAAAAGAAAACACTGGGGAAATGCTTCAGCACACTGACCTGGGCAATGATTTCTTGAATAATACCCTCGAAGCATAAGCAACCAAAGCAAAATTGTACAAATGGAATCACATCAAATTAAAAAGCTTCTGCACAGCAGAGGAAACAAGAGTGAAGAAACAACTCAAAGAATGGGAGAAAATATCTGCAAACTATCCATCTGAAAAGGGATTAATAACTAGAGCATATAAGGAGCTCCAACTACTAAGAAAGAAAATGAAATAATCCAATTAAAAAGGGGACAAAGGATGTGAACAGACATTTCTCAAAAGAAGACATACAAATGGCCAACGGGTGTATCAAATAAATACTCAACACTAAACTTCAGAGAAATGAAATGTAAAAACTACTATGAGATGTCTTATCACTCTAGTTAAAATGGCTTTTATCAAAAAGACAGGCAATAATGAATGCTGGTGAGGATGTGGAGAAAGTGGAACTCTCATATAGCATTGATGGCAATGTAAATTAGTACAACCACTATGGAGAACAGTATTAAGGTTCCTTAAAAAACTGAAAATTGAACTACCATCTGACCCAAAATCCCACTGCTGGGTATATATCCAAGGGAGGAGAATCAGTAAATTGAAAAGACACCTGCACTCCCATGTTTACTGCAACACTATTCATAATGGTCAAGATTTAGAATCAACCTAAGTGTCCATCAAGGGATGAATGGATAAAGAAACTGTGGTATATATACACAATGGAGTATTCTATAGCCACAAAAAAGACTGAAATCCTACCATTTGCAACAACATGATGGAACTGGAGACCATTACATTAAGGGAAATAAAACAAGCACAGAAGGACAAATTTTGCGTGTTCTCACTCATATGTGGGAGTTAAATATTAAAACAATTGATCTCATGGAGACAGAGAGTAGAACGATGGTTACCAGAGACTGGGAAGGATAGTGGGAAGGGGAGGATAGAGTGAGGGTGGTTAATGGGTGCACAAATATAGCTGGATAGAGTGAACAATATTTGATAGCACGAAGTGACTATAATCAACAATAATTAGGGTATACTTTAAAATAACTAAAGAAGTGGAATATGAATGTTTCTAACACAAAGAAATGATACATGCTTGAGGTGATGGATACCCCAATTTCTTTCATGTGATTAATACATATTGTATAGCATTAAAACATCCTCAAGACTTAGTATAATATGTCCAAAATATCACTGCATACGCTATCTGGTATTTGAAGAGGAAAAACTGACTAACTTCTGTGCAGTACAAAACACAGGCTGTCACAAATTTTGTACTGCTTTTTTTCCAGTTTTGCAGAAAATTTACATTCTGGTTCTTTTTACAGAATGGAAGTTGTAAATAATTCATGAATGACAGTATACATTAAAAGGTATGCATTAACAGCATACCAGTTTGTCGTGTTATTTGCTGAAAAAAAAAATACATATTGTATGCCTTTATGAAAATATTACTTGTACCCTTAAAAATATATACAACTATTATGTACCCATAATAATTTAAAAAACGAAAAAATTCTTTGTTTCTTAGATGTCAAATGCAGACCACAGAAAATTAGGATAGATGACTCCTAAATTATTAGTCTTTTAGCTCACAGTGGCAAATTTTAATCAAATATAATGCTTGTTTAGATTATTTTTAAAAAATGAATAGAATACTATGAATTCTTTAAATTTCTTTCACTTAAATATTGTAGAGAAGTGGCCACAAGTATGCAGAGTAGCAAAAGGCAGCATGCTTAAAATCTCTTACTCTTACCTTTGGGATTATTTGGGTCACGGTTCAAAATTGCATAACGAGGAAGTAAAATACCTTCAGCTTGAAGAATACTATATACCTCTCTCCTAAAGAAAAAGGAAAATATTCTTATTGTTTTATTGCTGTATTTCACAATGAATATATTATTGCATTGTTTTTAAAGTACATTACTGTTCTACAACTAAATAGGGTATGTATATCAATCATTTTATTTTTTAAAATAAAATTAGTCACTTCAAGTATTGAAAAAATATATTCTCAGGAAATATTCAGCACAATACTTTTTGTAACTCAGTAAGATACTAATTTTTAAAACTGAGAACATAAATGAATAAGAAGAAATGGTTAAAGTTGATGTATTACAATGATAGAATATTACCTAACATTTAAAATTTTATGCTCAAAGAATATTTTAAGACATGGAGAAATGTTCACAGTACAGTAGAGAAAAGTGATTCTAATTTTCTAAACTATGGGTATATGTATGTATTGCTTTCTATATGAAAAAATATGGTGGATATAGTGACAAAATTAAATGGTTTGCTTTATGCTTTTATTTTGCAAACTTCTTAAAATGACATACATTTCTATATATGCATATATATTTACAATATATAAAATATGCATTAATATATAAACCTAGGAAAACGTTTTAAATTTTAGATATTAATAATGCTACTCTCTGGAAAAATAGAGAAAAACAAAAACAGAAAGGCAAAAAACTATAGGATCTCATATTTATAAAGCATTTTTATATATAATTTCATATAATGGTAACAAAAGAAAATAGAATGCTGGTGAAATTATAAGAATAACTATTAGAGTGAAACAATTAAATTGAAATACATAAATTAAATGAAATACATAAATTCACTCATATTTTATAATTTTATAACTTCATAGAAATCCATGCTTTTGACCTGTTAAATGAATGCTAAGATATACAGGAAAATATTTTTCAAAATAGGTACACTAAAGCATGGAAAAAAAAAATCTAGTTATAATGAGTAAAGTCCTAATTTCATCATCAGTCACAAGACAGAAAAATTATTCATAATATTCAAGAGTATAGTAGACTCTGGAAATTAAACAAATCTTGTTTAAGTCCCTGTACCACTCACTACTTGGGGAACTATTTGTGAGTTTGGGAAAATTAACTGATATTCCTGATCCTTATGTTTCCTCATCTGTAAAATTTGGTAATAAGTAACTATTTCTTACTATTATTTTCAAGATACAATGAATTAATGTATGTGAAAACACCTGATGCCATGTCAGCATATAGTAGGTACTAAATAAATGTTAATTTTCCTTCCTCAATTCAGCCAACTTTCCCACTCACTCACCTATCTTGTATGAGATACTGCATATTCAAGTCATTGATTACAAATGGATTCCTGAGTTTTGCATAGGCAACTGCTTTGTCCAGCGGAAATCCTAAGAACAAATATTATTAACATCTTCTGTACAATCTCAAGATAAGTTGACATCTATAACTTTATCAACTTGATGCCATTTCCCATAAACGAATAATATCATTAAGCACATAACTGCCTTCTATAACAGGTATAAAATAATACATAAACCTTGATTTAACTTATACTGTTAAAGTTTATTTCTTCCTAATTTGATTGATAAAGTACAGCAAACCAGTGGCTATATAATCAAATTTAGAGCACTGATACATTAGTCAATGTCTGACTAGTCAAAGTCATCTGATAGAAGGAAAGAGTCACCTTATATATAAGAAATCTATATATAAATAAGTGTATCACAATCACCTGGTGATTTTTAAAAAATATAATCCATACCTCTTCTTTTCACTTAGATATTTTGATGCCTACACATATAAATTAGCTGATGTTCAAAGAACTGTATGTACCTTTAAAAATAGCAGCAAAAGCAAAAATTAATTCATATACAACAGATATGTTCAAAATATAAAATATATGAGCAGAATCATGCTGTTGCTAGGTCAATGTTAAGATATCAGAAATTAACTCCCTAAAATTTCTAGACTTTGGTAAAAGTACTATTTATAATTACAATGAAAACCAATCAAATGGCAGATATGGTAGGAGGCTTCCCCCAAAAATCTAAAGAATTTTAATGATTATATTTTACTCTCTATATTGACACTAGAAGTCTCCAATTTTATCCATCAATACACATTATTAAGAGAGGTAGTATGTCATTGTGGTTAAGAACATAAATCAGTGTTCAAATCCTGGCTCCATCTTTCACCACCTATGTGACCTCAGGCAAATTTATTTAACATCTCTAAGCCTCTGATCCCAGCCTAATGAGTATACCAGTCTTATCTAGTAGGGTTTTTGAGTAATAAAATAGCATATATAATGCACTTAGCACAGTATATGGCAGAGTAAGTGCTCAATGAATGTCACCTGTTATTGCTTAAATGACAATATTTTTAAAACTATCTTATCTATAGAAAAGGGTAAAATTCAGCAAGCATATGTAACTTTAGCACTTAACTCTAGAATACTAAGTATACCTGTGAAGAGATTGAATTTTGCAGCATTACCAGACCAGTTAGAAGAGAAAGTATTAAAACATACTGAAGTTAAAAAAAAACAACAAAAAGCTATGGTCAGTTAAACAAGATTTATTCCTAAACTCCTCTTAGTTTCTAAATTTAAATAAAGATACTGTATACAAGGAATCGCTTGGCTACAAATTATAAATCCATCAAGTTTTATAGAAACTCTCAGAATTCATCATTTGTAAAGATGTCTTGGTGACTATGATTTGAAGCCACCTAACAGAATTCAGCAAATAGAAAACCCTACACAGTCAGTTCCCTGCTTTTGTTGTTGTTAAAGAGGAGCTTTTTCTGTACCAAGAGATGGTGTATGGCATATGACCTTAGCTATGTAGCATCTAGTTTTTACAGGCAAATAGCTTTTATAGGAAGAAGCACAAATGGTAAGGGAAGAACACCGTAACCTCAAAGATAAGCAAATTTTAACAGTCTCTAAAACAAGCAGCCTCAGTCTGCAAACATCAGGGCCTTGATTTCTCTATAAAATAATGTAAATCAATTAGGTTATAGGAGCACAAAAAATCTCAACTATGTCCCATTTTCTTCCCACTGAAGTGAGACTTTAACATAGCTCAGGACAACATATTTTGGTATTAAGTTATAATTAAATATGAATACATTTACAACTGAGAGCACAGCTCATTTTCAATTATGGATCTTGGTGGGAAATTCACTTATTTCACAGATTCTTAGGTTATAAATTTTCAGATATACACTTAGCAATAATTCTGATTACTGGACTTTACTATAAATTAATACTTAAGCTTAACTGATATTTCAGTTTGATTGAATAGGCAAGAAAGATCTAAAAATCTGAAATATTAAGTTCTTAAGAAATAAAGTATGAATATGTATATGAAGAATGATATACTATTTTCTATATGCAAAAAAGGGGCTTAAAATAGTCAATAATTCAAGAATTTATCCTAAGAAACTTACGGATGCAAAGACACACATTCAAAGAGTTCATCACAAACTTATTTTTCATAGTGAAAACTGGAAACTATCCAAATGTTAGCATTCAAGTTAAATATATTATGGTACATCCACACAATGATATACTATGCCACCATTAAAAGCCAGGTTATTGAAGAAAGATATGGTGGTGGGGGAAATATCCTCTTGATATAACAGTGAAAAAAACTAAATGTAAAATTACATGTAGACTGTGACACTAAATTTTTTTTAAAAAATACACATAGAAGAAAAAGACTGGAGAGAAACACATCAACATGTTAACATCATCTACCTATGAGAGAGGGCTAGTTCATTTTATTTTTCTGTTTTATCCAATATTCTACAATTAATATGTATTAGATTTATAATCAAAGAGGATCAAGGAGTTTCTTCCCCCTTTCTTTAATACCTTTAGAATGGAAAGAAATAAGACAATCACATAAAGGCCAATTTTCCACTGGTTCATTCAAAATAACTTCCTCTTCAAATACCACTACTGTGATATATTTAAATAAGGAGATCCGTTCAAGAATTTCCTTCATTGGTTTGGATTTGGATTTCTTTGCCATGGAACATATTCCAACCACAATCTGCCTCTCTGGTGGCTAAAACAAAAATGAAAAAAAAGCAGGTTAATTTAACATGAATTCCAAAGTACAGCTACCTTAATTTTCAGAAGATGATGAGGCATGTAATAAATCAATAACAGTGACACATGAACAAAGGAATTTTAAAAAATTATATTATTGTTATAATAAACACAATAAATAAACTAAGAGTTTTCCACAAAGTCTGGAAAAAATTTAAAAACACTTTCAGAATATTGTTACTATTTTCAGTGAAATTTAAAACTCAAATGAACATCCCTTCTTTAACTGCCTCTAGCATTTATTTAGTCTTCTCATAGCACAAAACGGAAAATAATGGCCAAAATCCATCTAATCCACGTAAAAAGGCCAATGGGAGTTAGATAAAAAATTCTCTTGCCTAAAATAAGTGCTAACTACAAAGTTATACACTACTAAACTATTTTTGTAGATTGAGTTTGAATATTGGTCACCAAAGACAACTTGGAAGGAAATTTTAAAGAAAGTCAATGTTAACAGAGTCTTCATATTCCACATTCCTATTTAATGGTGTTACTGATCTCTGGCAACCTTGTAACAGCTCAAAGGCCATGATTTGGTCTAAAATTAAAAACAGCATGATGTAGAAATAGTAATTTATGAGTAGCTCATGAATTTATAAAATTATTCAAGATTCATTCTGTGATCTTTGCATTTAGGAGCTTAGAGTTTTATCAAACATATAAAACTTAATATCAATTAATATGTCTAGTTTTTCATTTCAATTCTCTCTTGTCCATGATACTTTATATAATTCATATGACATTATAATCCGGGCTCAAAAGTGGTTTACTAGACTTTCTCTTACTATAATCTAAAAAGAAAATTAGATAACATCAAAATTCAATTGTTCTTTTTTTAAAGCTTAGAATAAAATTTGTGCATTGTCTCTTCAAACTCATAAAATTTATAGTTCAATTTATAGTTTGATCATAAACCACAGAGATTATCTATTCTAACCTTCCTGGGATCTGCTGTATTTCCCCCTCTGATCAACTCTTTTTTTTTTTTTTTTTAATTTCAGAGTATTATACGGGTAGAAACACTTTGGTTACATAAATTGCCTTTGCACCACCCAAGTCAGAGGTACAAGCATCATCATCAGCTTTTTACATTTCTTATTTAATGCTTTACTGATCAAAAGCCTTCATATAGCTCATTACAATGTTCCTACAGCAGATTTCCCTAGACAACAAAAGTAATGAACCTAACATTTCACACTGCTTTACGATTTTAAAAAAATGACAATACATAGTTTTGTTTATTTATTACACATCTATTTAATGAATATTTGCTCACTGGCTAAGATGAACAGGAAACATTCAAGCTTGAAATGTACAAATTCTTAAGAAAAAGATACGGAATTTTCCCAAATATGCCTTTAGGAGCATGAAAATAATTTTTTAAACAGACCTGAGTTGTTTCATTAGATTTAATTTCTAACAAAACTAAAATTCACTTTGCAATCTTAAAAACTAGAGAATGATCCGGAAGAAATCATTTTATAAAGTGAACAAAGCAATAAAACAAACCAAATCAAGCTCTTCAAAAGTGGTAACTGTGCATCACAAGTGCAAGCTCAGTTTATTTAGCACCAGTATTCCAAGAACTATACTAAGTGTTGAAGATTAGATATACAAAAAGTACCTGTTCTCAAAGTATTTTGAATCTAAGAGGGAACACAGTAATAATAAAATGCATTGTGATACATGGAACATGCAGTCCACCTTCTCTAACTGTGGGTTTTACATCTGTGGATTCAACCAACCATGTACTGAAAATACATGGGGAAAAAACTGCATATATATTGAACATGTACAGACTATTTTTCTTATCATTATTCCCTAAACAATACAGTATGGCAACTATTTATATAGCATTTATATTGTATTAGGTATTATAAGTAATCTAGAGATGATTTACAGTATACAAGGGGATGTGCATAGGTTATATGCAAATACTACACCATTTTATATAGAGGACTTGAGCATTCACAAATTTTGGTATCCACAGGGAGTCCTAGAACCAATCTCCCATCAACAGTGAGGGACAACTGTATACATATCAAGGTACAGACGCAGTACTGAGGAAGAAGTGTTCAAGTTTGTCACTGGGAAGAGCAAGGAGAGTGGAAAGAGTGGAAGACGAAATCTGAACAAGGTTTTGAAGACTGAAAAACAATTTACAAGTTATCCCAAAATAAGACCATTTCAGAGAGATAAAGGAGTACACACAACAGGAAAAAGGCATGGTACAGCATGGAATAAATATAGGGAAATAAAAATTTTGATGTTACTAAAACATAAAAGGTAGGAAGGATGGTAGACAAGTATGGTTGTAGATATAGAAAGGAGATAAAAGTCCTTACATATAAAAAGACTGGACTTGATCTACCAGTGGCATTCAAATTGTGTTCAGAAGAACTCTGGAGAAAAGAGGTAAGGGTAGTAGAGGCTGAATCAATAGTGCTTTCTAGTCTAAGCGTACTAGAGAAGCTCTGCTTTTATGTTTTACTTACAGGACTTTTAGATAAGATTTCAGATGAAGAAAAGTTTGGGCTGGTAAAAGAAGCTTGAAAATCATTATTTTTTCAAGGGTAGGAGGTAGGGAAGGTGTTCTGCATTGAAGGTTTTAAATGAGTAACAGTCCAATCTGCATTTCAGATAAGTATAACTCCACCGTGAAAGACATTGCTATTATGAAAGAGTTTAAAGAGTCATTTTATAGCTATTCTGGTTTGTTTTTACTATATTTAATAAATAAAACAAATTTTTCTTTTAAAACAAAATTCTCTTTCCAATTTGAAATATAAAAAAACACAAATATTTTAAATCACTTCTTAGAGTAAACCAATCTCTACTTGGGGAAAAAAAAAAACGACCACTGTTGAGTAAGAAAAATGTTGGTCTAATGTAAGTATAGCAAAATGGGCATAATAAATGTGTGTCATTCTTAAGATCCAGTATGCATATAACATCATAATACATCAAAAAGAAAATAAGACTTACTTATACACACACACACAGATACCTGAGGTAGCTTTTAGGCACTCAGTTTGCAGACTTCTGAAGTTAATAAACAGGGATCTTTCGGTCAACCAGTACTTGTACTGGCAACATGATAAACTTAACAAATCTGGTTAAATAGTCCTCCTGTTTTAGTACCTCTTTCTACTTTATCTTGATGTATTTGTTATGTATTTCTACACACAAGAAACCTTTTTGATTCATGGCCCAGATTATTCTGTTTCTCTCTGCCATTTTTTCTACCTAACCCTGAGTTATGCACATCACTGAAAGAAAGTAAAACAGGTATCATTAAACAATTTAGAAGTTTGGCCCCTAACTGTATTTCTTAATTCACTATAGATTCCATAATATCACTCATGAAACAAAATATACTTTCTCAGTCTAAAAATATCTTCAATAAATTTGCATGTGAAAAAAGTCTTCATTTAAGATTAATTCACATTGACAGCGATTAGTAAAAAGCCTATACTGTATTGGTTTTGTTTCACCAAAGAAACTTACAGACTCATCATCCTCATCATCGTCTTCATCTGCATGATGGAAGAAATGTCGATAATTTCCAGGGTTTATTTCTGTATCTTCAGGCCCAACAAAGAATCTGGGGGCCTCACTCATTTTTATTTCATTTGATATAGATATAATTTAAATAATATCTATGAAAACCGCTTCCAAATAAATTTCATCAGACAAAAGCATTCTACCTATACTAGTGGACACATAGGTCTGTTACAGCTTGTTTCTGTTTATACAAGCACTTGAAATTGTGATGACAGTTCATTGGCAAATGCTCTTTTGTTTTCAGGTATCATTGCTTCATTGCTGATATCGAAGTTGTTGCTGCAGTTTAAAATACAAAGACAGGGAGGCTACTGCTTTCCTGAGTTGATACAGCAATCTTTTTACCTAAAATGCAATGAAAAAATTAATTTTGGAGAGTGTACTTCAAAAACATTCATGTAAAAGTATTTTAAATGACACTTGTAAAATTGGCACCAATAACATGATGTATAATGTCAAAATGAAAATGTATTTTCTCCCATAAAAATTAAGAAAGACTCTGATATTCAGTTATATATGTCTTGACAATTTGACAAACTGATATGAAATAAAAGACTACACACTAAATTATTCAAGTTCAAAAATATTTTTAAAAATTGAGAAAATTGTTCAAATTATAACAAAATTACACTGAAAATTAAATCCTTCAGCACATAGTTCAAAAATATCTGAATGCAATAGAAAAGAACAAAAAAAATGTGACATGGGTTTAAAAACCACTGACAATTAAATATTAATCTGAAATTACATTAAATTAACTTGTAAATGTTCGATTTGCAAACAGGTATTTTAGAGAATATAACCATTCTGCATTCTGGTCTCATACATAAAAAAAGATTAGAGTCAAAACAAGATTTCATTCTAACAGCAGCTCTTAACCTTGTAGAAGTCAAAAACTCTTCAGCAAATCTAATAAAATCTACAGATCTTCTCCCCCACCTCCCAAAAAAGTACATGTGCACTAAACTCTGCAAGCTATTTTATGTGACTGATGTTCAAACTCTTCCACATAATCAGGGATCCATGAACATCAGTTAAATAACTATCATATAAGAGTAATATAATCTCAAAATATTCCTCAGCAAACTTATTTACATGTACTTGTTCCCTGGTCACATTAAAATTAATTATATACCAACATGAAACTACATAACAAATGTTTCATCTGATCACTGGTAATATAAGAAATTACTTGCTCAAGTATTCTTAAGAAGAGTTGAACAATATACTAGATAGAGTTAAAAGCCTAACTCCAAAAGTTCTATTCCTAAAGATCTAATTCCACTTTAACTGGTGGCTCCATACTGTAATACCAGTTTACTCAGTCAGTCTTGATTTTATCAATGTTAATATCAGTTTACTCAGTCTTGATTTTATCCATCTTTAAATTAGTGTTACAAAATTTAAAACAATTTGTGATTAAAAAATGAAATCAGAAATAATTTACTTAATAAATCAATGTTTTTTTGTTCCTATTCTGTGTTGCTTAACATTAAAAAATGTTTGCTGAAAAAGAGAAAGTTTCCAATAGCTATAAAACTTGACAGTGGTGGATAAGTTGATCGCAATTCTGTTTTATATCAGATGGCAAACATCTTTTGGTTTCTTTTTACTTTTTTAATCTTCTCATCTAAAAACAGCTCAACTATTTTAACAATGAAAAGAGTATGTGTTTTGAAGTCAGACATACCTGTTTTAATTTGTGATTAAGCTAGTGATTTATGGTAGTTTCTCTGAGCCTGTTTCTTCATCTATAAAAAAGGGGGTTTGGTAAACACCCTGAAACTCTGTGAAGACTAAGTGAGGTAGCATAGGTGCATGGCATATGTTAAACACTCAATAAGCCTTAATCTCTGTAAGCAGTCCTAAAAAATAAACTCCCTACTAACATGACAGGCAAATCTAAAAGAATAAATACTGCTCATTTGATGAAATTAATATATTTATTTAATACTATTCACCTATTACAGAAGGCACAGTATTAGGTGCTGGCAATATAAAAGTCAAAGGAAACATGGCCCTTTTCCTTAAGGAGCTTTTAGTATAGGAGGAAGACAGTCAAGTAAATTATCATTTCCTGTTTCAGTGTGATAAGTAAACCAATAAAACAGATAATAGAAATATGCAATAATAGATGTCTCACTATCCACTTCAGAATGGCAATGATGGGAAATGCTAGATCTAGCACGTATGTGTATATATGGGTATATACTTATATATATGTACGTATGTGTGTATACACACACTTTATGGCATTATTTTTAAATTGTACTTCCTTCTAGTTTAGGTGTTCTAACAAAAGTGAAAACAATTCTGTTTTAGAGGTAAAGCTGAAAATTAATTTTTAAAAACTTTCTAATTTTAGAGTATTCATTGTGAAAAGTCTGGAATGCATAAAAATGAAATTTTAAAAATCAGTTAATAATCCCATGAGCCAGAGGAATAATTAATGGTTGTAGTTCTTGGCTGTAGAACTATTGGGTTGTATTTCCCACTAGTCTTTTCAATATATATTCTCCTACATTTTTGAGATACTTTATGTAACATGTATGTAAGTAGAAATAAACTTTTGGGGGGGGAGAGGGAAGTGTGTATCCCATAGATTTTTTTTTTCCAAGAGTATGAATTAATGACTGATTTGTCTCCTCTTGTTTACTTACTCAAATTCTGTTTCAGTCTTTAATGCTGCTTGAAGTACACAGACATATGTCTTTCATTTAATTATGAGCTTAGGTCTGAAATCATGTCTCATTCATTCATTTGGAGAGAGGCAATAGATAAATCAACAAATATATGTTAGAAAGACCTCTCTGATAGAGGACTGAGAAGCCATGATAACGATTATCAATTTTATTAAGTGTGACTGGATTGCATTTAAGAATATGGGAGGAAAGGAAGTAGAAATAGGTAACACAGACAATTCTTTTGAAGGCTTTTTTTTATAAAGGTGGGCAGAGGAATTGGGCCTTGGAAGGACATAAGGTCCAGGAAAGCTTTCTTTTTTTCTGTTATTCCATTCTAATTATACGAGAGAGACTTACAAATATTATAAGAGAGCTAAACAGGCTAGTGGTTAAGAGCATGGATTCAGGAGCCAAAATCCCCGGGTTTGAATCTTGACTCCAACAGCTATATGACCTTCAGCAAGTGAATTAACCTTTCAGGGCCACACTTTCCTCATCTGTAAATTGTACCTATCTCATAGCTTGTTGTAAGGATTAAATAAAACATAATGTACTAAAATTGCTTGTGCCCCAAGATCTTCTTTTATAATGACATAGTCAATAAGGGTTGCAAATGGAACTCAATCCACATCTGTTTAAACCAAAGGTCACTATGCTTACTAAGCAAAAATTAGGACTCGACAGTCCTTTTGACAGCATTACAAATAACTAGTAAATGCTTGGAAAACTAAAAACATGGAATAAATTTGAATACTTTCTCCCACCCAAGTGGCATATATATTGTGGTACAAGATGAAATTTTATGACCATTATAGGAGATTCAGGACATTCTAAATGGCTTGTTATTTCACTTGAAACCCTGATAATTGAACCAGATATAGTTTATACAGATAGCATTTCCACATTATTCAGCATTTTGATCAATGCTCAGTCATGAATTCCAAAATATGTTAACTGTCTGGGCTTAAATATACATGTATTATTCAAATATCAGAGTCAAACCTTTATTTTTAAAATTCCTTTTATAGCAATGGTCCCCAAATGGATTGGTTACATCAGAATTATCTGGTACATTTATAAAAACACAAGTTACTGGGCCCACCAGGATTTTCTTAACCAGTAATCTTTAACTAGAGAAATTATATTTTAACAAATGGATGAACAACCAGGTTTGGGGATCTCTTTAAATATGCACAAAAGACCAACATTACTTAAACCTGATTTCTAAATCTGAAATGAGTATCATGCTACTAAAAGTACCCACACTTAGAACAGTGGCTCTCAGACTTTAGTATGCATCAGAATCACCTGGCTGGCTTATTAAACTATTAAACTAAAAATCTGGGCATGGCGGCCAATATTTTGCCTTTCTAAAAGTTCAAATGTGAACCACACTGTGAGAACTGTTCTAGACTCTGACAACACTGAGTTTGAAAGCTTTTCCTGAAAGTTGCTCAGCTATCCTTAATAAAGTTATTGAAACTCTCTAGCCATCATCTTTAAAATGGGATTATAAATCTAATATATTGTTTTAAAGGTTAAATGACAATACAGATGTCATAACAACTAGCACATATTAAGCAGTCAGTAAATGTCAGCTGTTTATATATTTTGTTAACTGTTGTTATAATTAAGTCAGAGATTTCTGATTAAATTTAATTGGTAAGGAACAAATATAAACAACTCAATTTAGAATGTATCTACTTACCTTCCACCTAATGAAGCCACAGAAACTCCTCTTTGCCACTGCTGCTGTTGGAGACCTCTTTATATCTTTTCCAGTCTTACCACACTGCTTGAAACTATCAGGAACACTATTGCCTGGGATAAACAGTCATCTCTTTCGTACCTTTACTGGTCCTGGCTAGAGCTACCTAGTCCTCAAAATAACACGTTGGATCATCCATCAGTCCCACATAGTATTCAGAGTCCCGCTTTACCTAAACTTCTTTCCAAGCCATAATGGCAGTCCTTCCCATAGGTTCCCTCAGGAGCCCAACTATGAACTAATAATACATTTCTACTCCCCAAATCAGAGGAAATGGGAGCTCCTGCTGCTCAGCAGCACATAACCAGTTTTCCTGAAATACCAAAGCATTTTCCAGTGGAAACACTGTCATAAATGGTGACTCAGTTATGGGGCACCAATAGTACAGACACTTAACAGGGTATTACATAGGCTTCTGCAGGCTGGCAAAGGCAACCAAGTATCATTTGTAAGGTTACACACACATACACACACACACACATACACACACACCCCATTCTAAGTTCCATACAACTTTCACACTGATTTTTTTTTTCCTTCTCAAACATTCATACAACATCTTTTTGCTGAGCCTCCATTTTCTTCTGCCTGGAATTCATTGCTCTCCTTGAAGTTCCTATTGCCCCTTCAATAACCAACTGGAGGGTCTTCAATGAATGCTTTCCTGACAACTATCATGCTCTAAGGACACATCAAAACCCCCTCCTATCTATCCTCTATGCTCCACAGCATTTTAGGTCTATGTTTATGTTTCTATGAGATTTGGTTTTTTCCTCCCCAATTTTTTATTATGAAAAGTTTCAAATATTCAGAAAAATTGAAAAAATAGTTCACGGAACACTCATATATACACACCATTAGAATCGACAACTGCCAACATTTTGCCATATTTACTTTCTTTATATACACACATATATATTTGCTGTGCCATTTGAAAGTTGCAGGTGTCACTTTCATCTCTAAATACTTTAGTATGCACCTCCTTAAAGGACATCTTCCTACATAACCACAATACTATTTCTACCTAAGAAAATTAATAGTTCCACAACATTATCTATATGTAGTTGCACCGGAGCTTTTGGAGATCTGTAGAGGACACTGTGTCTGGGAATGTTTCCTTGTTGTTTTTCTCAAGAACATGTCTGTGGCCTTGCACGCAAGTCCAGAGCGCCCTAACCCTGCAAACAGGAGGGGCTAGAGAATTTAGATGCAAACATCTGCTCGCCAGAGATGAAGCAACAAGGAACAGGGACGTGTTGAGTTGGGACAGTGTGGGAACAAAGAAATTGAGGTGGGCCAGTTGCCAAAGAGGCTGTGTTATAAATAAAGCAACTACAGCAAGAACTTTGGCGGCAGTCATATACCGTCTTTGTGTGTCTGTGTCTTTTTGTAAGGGCTGCAGTCGTGTACCGTCTTTACATGTGTCTGTGTCTTTTTGTCTCTGTGTTCATTCCTCGGTCTCAAGATACGGGCCAGTCAGAGATCAAGGACCTCATCTATATATTCCCATACTTAACCTGGTGCATATCACTTATTTGAGTGCTCGATAAAAGTTCTACCAATTGTTCAATTTAATACTCTAACCGTGCAAGACATACAAATTTAAACAGCAAGCTTTGATTGTATAACTCTGAACCTTCTGCAGGTCAGTTTCATCACTTGCTTTAAATAAACCTGTGCTGCCATAAATACAGTATTTTGGGTTCTGAACTATTTAATTTGGCATCACAATGCTCCATAAAGGCAAAGATCCTGTCTACTTCTTGTTAGATACATAAACAGGTACACCAAAATTTTTAAAAGAATACTTTCAACCACTGAAAATGATAGTTAAGAAAGTGGAAGTGAAGCAGAACAATGGAAGGACAATAGAATACAGATTTGAAGTCGGAGCTGGTTGCTAATAGACGCAAACGCTTACTTGTAGCAAAAGTTTACTAAACCATGTTACCTGACCTCTCTAAGCCTCAATTTCTAAGTCTTTAAAATAGAGATAATAATTAGAATATATACTTCATGGAAATGAGAAGAGTGAATGAGAAAATAAGTAAAGCACTTGGTACATATAAGACGCAGTTAATGGCAACTGTCATTATTTTATCTGCCTGAAACAAAAAAAAATACGTACTTCATTAAAGAATTTATAATAGCAAAATAAAATTTTGAGTGTAGAGCGAGGATGCTAGGTGCAAAAGTCAGCCATGCTTTCTACTCCCACAGTTAAGCCTTCCAGCACGCTAAAACTAGACAACTATTAGCCACAGGACTTCAAGAGTCGTAAACTTCCAAGCATTCATCAAGAACCCCGTGAATGAGATCCAATGGTCACCACCTCAACCCTTCTCCCTTAAAGCGCAGGAGGATGCAACACCCTCCAGCTGATGGGGTGCCAGAGTGACTCGCAGCCTCGGTTCGTACCATGGAAGGCTTCAACGCACGAGGCTTTTGTTCTTTTAACGTGGGTGTGGAAGCGACAAGGAGAGGAATAAGGACTGAGGAATGAAAATAAAAATAGCCACCTCTACTCACAGCAGTCCCCGAACTCGAGGCCGCCCACTTTCGTGGAGCTAGCCGCACAGTGGGGTAGAGGCTCGGCAGCTCCCTTTCAGCTGCGCTGCAATTTCTGGCGTCTCAAACCCAAGAAATGAAAAGGGGAGGCACTGGGGAAAGAGGCGATACAAAGACGCAAAAGGACCCTCAGAGCTGTACAGTCACTCCACGCCCACGCTCTGGCACATGCCCCTCGTAGGAGCACGTGTGTAGATTCCGCAGAGACAAAGCAACTGACCAGCAGCGGCCGCAACCCCAGGAAATCAGGCTCCGCATCTCCGGTTCTCCTTCGGTCTCGGGGCCCTCACCTGCCACGACTGCGGTCGTCACGCGAGCTGCTGGAGACGGCCGAGCCCATGCAGGTCTAGGTTTTCTTTGTAAATCCGAGGGAGCGGGCAGGCGTGAGGTGTTCGTCAAGAGACTTCAGCTGTAGGCGTGGACGTAGGTTTCTTCCTTCAGTAGCAGCTGAGGGGGCCACACAGAGCTACCTCAGGCGCTACTACACCTTGCCAACATCCGCCACGCCTCTTCCCCGCCCTAATCGGGTCTTACGCGGAAACCTCACCGGGCGGAACGATTTCCGGCAAGAGCCAAATGATCCGGCCTAACTTTTCCTGACCAAGGTTCCACGGACTACCGTCTTAACGACACGGGTAGTTCCGCTTCCGGCGGCACGAGATAAATTGCGAGAAGACCCTTAAATCCTGTCGTTTGAATTTAGGACCACCTTGGTGAGTGGTCATTCTGGTGTGTTTTGTTATACCTACTGTTTTTTTAAACCGAGGCGTAATATGACAGTAATTTCAAAACCATTCGCCTTTAATGAGCTAAGGAAGGGTTTAATTGATTCTGTGTAGATACTGCGCAGGCGCCCTTGAGGCGGGAGGGCCTTTGCGACGTCCCGTGCGAGCTGAGCAGAAAGCGAGTGATGTTGTTGGGCCTGGGGAGGCGCCTCCTCAGTGTAATCGAGTTTTACTTAATGGTCACTTTTCTGCTTATGGTAAATTTAGCTGGACCTTGTCTTAAGAATCAGTTAACGAGCCGTCGAAACTCTTTGGAAATGCTCCCTGACGGTTAAGGTAGCGTTTGAAACTCGGAGCGCTTGAGTAAATTCAAAAGACGAGTGCAGTACTTGGCTGACGTTAAAGAATTCTCCCCGTTACTTTATCATAGTTATCATTTAATATGAAATTTTGCCCCAAAATTAAAATCCGTGGCGAGGAAAAACATGAGCTAAAGGGGGAATGTCGTCAGTAGTTTTAAAGGAAAAATGTACACTTTGTGTGAATTTTCCTTAAATGGGCATTTCCGAACCAAAGTACTTTTTAAAAGGAAATTCATGTATCTCATGTAGCTTCATGTGTGTGCATATGAAGATGAAGACATTTTTTAAAAAACGAATTTGTACGCGGAAGTGAAGCATATTATGGAGAAGTGTCTGGTGTATTTAGATTTCCCAGTCCTTGACATTGCATAAAATTGTGGGTTTTCATTTTTTTGAAGATTAAAATAGTATAAAAGTCATAATTCTCATCCCAAATTAATGTGTTTATTGAAATAGTATAGATTTTAAGTTGGAACACATGCATATTATAACCCTTTAAAGGTTCAATTGGTAGCGTTGATGGTTTTTACCCTTGGTGAAACACAGTTAAATCCTAATTTTATTTAAAGTAATAACTAACTGTCTTTATTGGACATAAACATAAAATTATCAAAGGAATTAAGCAATAAGTATTTGTTGATTTTATTTGATGTCATGCAAGGGACATAGTGTAAAAAGTTCAACCATTTGTGACCCTGACATTCCTCTTGCAAAACTAGAACTTGTAATCAGCCACCTTCACTACTTTTTCTTATTCCTACATGTTTAAATACACAAGTAATTATTTTAATAGAAATTCTTGAATATATAAACATATCCAAGGAAGGCCTAAAGTACTATTTTTTCAAACCTTTTAATTCTCCCTTGTAAATGATACCTTTAATAATTTTTGAGTATAGGAAGATATTTGTACTGAATATTATTAATACAGCTTAAAACCATTTTCTCATATTAACTATTTCTGAAATGGACTGTTTCTAGGGACCAAGTTGTGAATAGGCTTTGAAAAAAATATTGGTTCTTTTAAATTATTTCTGTATATAAATGCCAAATATTAGCAACAAAACTTTTAACTTCTTCAAAGGCTATGCGTTTTGTAAACTGATTTTTCTTTCTTAGACATTTTCCATTTCTTCTTATCATCTAAACCTTCAGAACCAAGTATACAACACCTGAGTCTTCTGGGTTTTCTGGTTAACATTAAATATGAATAAACATCGCTATAAAGCGTAATCACTATTAATAAAAGAAAAGAGATTTTAGACTCTTTTTCCATGTAGATAAAGATTTTGAGAAAAGAAAGAACTCTCTGTTACTTTGAACAGCCTGACATGGATGATGTTAATACTTAAATATAACAATAGTTATATATTGCTTTAGTATTTGCAAAGGACTTTTCAAATCCATTATCTCATTGATCCTCATACTTGTGAAAAAGGTGGAGTAAATATTATGTCCTTTTTCCAAACTTGAATACTGAGGCTTAGGTACATGTTACATGCCTGAAATTCTGACTCCCAAAGTCTCTATCTTCTTAGACACACCCTACTTGTAGTTCATATTATATGAAAGTGGTGCATAATGTTTTCTGAAGTGAAATAAGTAACCATTGGAACATTTGCTGTTTTTTTTAATTACTGTTACCTCTCCTATCAGGAAATGCAGGTAATTCTTTCTTCAGTCACAAATAGTTGAAGTCCACTGTGTTCCAAACACTATGTTAAACAATGTAAACATAAAAAAATTAATAAGACCTTCCTATTCCTTATTTATAATCTAAATTACCTATTAAAATAATCACTTTATAACTTGTGTAACAGAGGCCTGAATCGACTTTTATAAAAGCTAAAGATAACAAGTAATTGAGTTATTAGTATAGCAGGCAGGAAAAAAACAGGAAGTTTAAAGCAAGAGACACCAAGGTTCAAATGTCAGCTCATGCACTCACTGTGTTGCCTTGAGTAAACTGGACAATCTGTGAATCTCTTATTTTTCTTATCTATAAAGTGGATATAAAACTAATACTTCACAGAGTATTGTGAGGATCATCATAGTAAAGTACCGTATAAATGTTTGCAATTATAGTCATTAGTCACTTAACAATGGCATAAGTTCTGAGAAATGCATCCTTAGGTGGTTTCAGCATTGTGTGAACATCATAGAATGTACTTACACAAACCTGGATGATGTGTGTGTGTGTGTGTGTATATATATATATATATATGTATTTTTTTTTTCTAATGTGAAAAACGAAATGTCTCAGTACCATTACTGAGGATCAATCATTTCTCCCAGTCATTTCTCCTACTTGATCTGCAATGCTAATATCAACTGCCATATATCAGATTTTTGTATATGTTCCATTATCATCTTATGGAACCACCATCATATGTGCAGTCCTTCTTTAACTGAAACATCCCTGAAGTTCATGACTGTATTTTTAAAAATTTCTTGAAAATTGTTTCCTCTTTCTATACTGTTGGCTTTTCAAGATGCCATATAAGTAG
The DNA here is from genome assembly GCA_963575035.1 of Avahi laniger. Taxonomy (NCBI): domain Eukaryota; kingdom Metazoa; phylum Chordata; class Mammalia; order Primates; family Indriidae; genus Avahi; species Avahi laniger. The sequence goes on along the minus strand of CAUYSK010023485.1, from coordinate 16,483 downwards.
AAGTATATAGTATGTAGCATTTCATGTTGGACTTCTTTCACTTAGTGTAATGATTTTGAGATTCACCCATATTGTTAGGTGTATTTGTAGTTCCTTATCAATGCTAAATGGTATTCCACTGTGTGGATTGACTATGCTTTGTTTATCCATTCACCGATTGATGAACCTTTGGATTGTTTTCAGGTTTTGGCTGATGAGGATAAAGCTTGTAGAAACATTCACATACAGATTTTTGGGTGGACATATTTTCATTTCTCTTGGATTAATACCTAGGATTGGTATTGCTGCACCATATGGTAAATTTATATTTAACAAGAAATTACCAAACTATTTTCCAACATGTTTACACCACTTTATATTCTCACTGGCAGTGTTCTGCATCCTTGGTAGTAATTAGTATTGCTAGGTTTTGTTTTATTTTGTGGTGTTGTCATCATTGTTGGTGTAGTGGTATCTTACTATGGTTTTAATTCACATTTTTCTATGCAAATAATGTTGAGCATTTTTTCCTGTGTTTATTTGTTAACCATCTCTTCTTTGATGAAGTATCTGTTCAAATCTTTTGCCGTATTTAAAATTGGGTTCTTTTCTTGTTAAACTTTTGAGAGTTCTTTATAAATTCTACATACAAGTTCTTTATTTTACATATGTCTGGTAAATATTTTCTACCAGCTGTGATTTCTCTTATTTTTTAACAATATCTTTAAAAGAATAAAAATTTTAATTTTTTCTTTATGAATTGGTGTTTTTTGTTTGCTATCTAGGAAGTTGTTGCCTAACCTAAGCTCACAAAGATATTTTGTTGTTGTTGTTTTCTAGAAGTTGTATAGTTTTACATTTTACATTTAGGTCTGTGACCCATCAAAATTTAATTTTTACATACAGTGAGGTGTGAGTTGAAGTTCATCTTTTTTCATATGAATGTCCAATTGTTACAGCATTTGTTGAAAAGATTATTCTTTCTTCATTGAATTACCCTGTCACCTTTGCTGAAAATCAATTTACCATATCTGAGTGGCTGTTTATGGATACTCTCTTCTGTTCGTAGATCTATGGCTCTCATTGTGCCAGCACCACACAGTCTTGATTACCATAGCATTAGTGGAAGTCTTGAAATCAGATAGTGTGAAATTCTTCAACTATGTTCATTTTTCAAAGTTGTTTTAACTATTCTAAGTCCTTTGGTTTTCCATATTAATTTTAGGATCAGTGTGTTAGTTTCTACAAAAGAGATTGTGGATTTCTGATTGGGATTGCATTGACTCTATAGATAAATTTGTGGAGAATTGGCATCTTAATGAGTTTGTTTAGCTGTTTCTCATTGTTAGGTTGAGAGTGTCTCTTTCCAGCTTTCTACATTCTAATCTAGCAGAAGTATATGGGAATTTTTAAATAGTATTTCAGAAAGAAATAATTTACTTCCATTGTTATGTTCACTGTGATATCTTATTGGAAGCGATCACAAAACTAATCCATTTGTTAATTTGATGTCATTTCCTACTGCCCTCTTAAGAACATTGTACAATCATGTAATTTTTTTCTCCTGTGTTTCCAGTGGTCTTTCTAGAAGCCCTCCCATTAGCATTAAACTTTCTGGGTTATTCCCTTCTTGAAAACAAAACAATCTTTAACAAATGGGGGGGTTTTTTTAATTGTAGTAAAATACATATAACATGGAAGTTAGTATCTTAACCACTTTTAAGTGTACAGTTCAGTGGCATTAAGTACATTGACATTGTGGGTAACCATTACTACCGTGCATGTCCAGAACTCTTTTCATCTTGTATAACTGAAACTCTTTAATGATTAAATGATAACTCCCCCATTCCTCCCTCTCCACCCCCAGTCCCTGGCAACCACCATTCTTCTTTCTGTTTCTATGTATTTGACTACTCTAAGTACCTCATATAAGTGGAATCATACAGTATTCATCTTTTTGTGACTGGTTTATTTCACTTAGCATAATGTCTTTAAGATTCTTTCATGTTGTAGCATGTTTCAGAATCTCCTTTTTAAGATAGATACACACACACACATACATCTATATATATATATATATATATATATATATATATATATATACACACACACACACACCATATTTTGTTTATCCATTCATCCATTGATGGACACTTGGGTTGCTTCTACCTTTCGGCTCTTGTTGATGATGCTGCTATGAACATGGCTGTCAAAACAAACTTTTAACTCTGCTAGAATGTAAACTCCATGAGGGCCAAGAGGATACACATCTTGTTTATTATTGTATGCCTAGTTTTGAATCTGGCACATAGCAGGTGCTTAATGATATTTTTTTAGATCAATCAATGAATCTCATATCCATCTCCAGTAACTGTCTTGTAGCTCCCTTCCTTTATAGCTAATCTCAAGTTTACTAAATCCTCTTTCTCAATGTTCGTTCTTTCCTTACTCATTGCAGTCTGGTTTCCACTTGCCCTGCTCTACTGTAATGGTTGCCAAAACGATTGAATACATTTTTGTTCTTATATCACTTAACCTCGTCATTTACTTCTAAGAACACTTTATTCCCTAGACTTCTGTAATCAGAACCTCAGCTAGCTTTTTTACTCTTTCTCTGGCTATTCCCATGCCCCCGCAGATTTATGCTATATACATTATAAACTAATAAATTTAATAAAGTATTGCAAATTTTATGATAAAAGTTGGTATATGTTACTGTAAGTGTATCCAGGAAGGTATACACAATGCTATCTGAGATTGGAGATGTCAGAAAGGATTCAAAGATAAGTAAATTCATTAATGTGAATGTTGAAGGATAAGGTTATGTCCACACTTCTTCTTACTCTGTACACTTTTCCTCTGACCCTTCTTCCATTGTCTTAACTTCAGTTACCATCCACAAGCTCTTTCATCCATGAGCTGCATACAGCATGCTTAATGCTGTCATCTTCCTCCATAAGCCAGAACTTCAGAAGTGATCCCAGATTCTTCTTTGCATTGACCCACACATTTAGTCAGTAACAGTTCTTATGAAACTTATCTGTTCATTTTCCACTGACACTGCTTTGACTAAAAATTTCATTATTTCTTGCTTTAATTATACAATGGCCCCCTCACTAACCTGTACTTACATTCCTATCTCTTCACCCCAATCTATCATCCATGTTGGTACAGATTGGACTTTGTAAAATAGGAATCTGATAACTATAATTTATTCTTCAAAATTCAAGTTGAGTTTGATCAGTGAAGTACTCTGCAGAAAATGGCATCTAGCCAGACTTCTGAAAGATGATTAGGGGTTGAAGAAATGGGAATGAGGCCTATTCCTCAAAAGTATCATTGAAAAGGTGTGAGCACGCTACACGGAATGGTTGAAGAACTATGGTTGGTTATTTGTTGTGTAACTGGAGCTTAGAGTTTGAATTGAGAATGCCAAGAAAAAAGCATGGAGAGGTCAGTAAAGACCATATCTTGAAAAACTTTTAAAACCTTTTATGTTTAGATATCATTAATGCTATGGTCTGAATGTTTGTGTCCCCCAAAAATTCATATTTGAAATCCTAACCCTCAAGGTGATGGTATTAGAAGGGTGGAGTTTTGGGGAGATGATTTGGTCATGGGGGCAGAGCCCTCATGAATGGAATTAGTGCCCTTATAAAGAAAGCCTGAGAAAAATTCCTCACCCTCCCCTCATGTGAGGTTACAGTGAGAAGACCTATAAGAAAGCAGGCCCTCACTAGACACTAAATCTGCTGGCTTCTTGGTCTTGTACTTCCCCGCCTCCAGAACTATGAGAAATAAATTTCTGTTGTTTATCAGCCACCCAGTTAAACGGTATTTTTGTTATAGCAGCCCAAACGGACCAAGACAATCAGGAATGGCAAAAGGCCATTATTTCAAGTTAGGTGGGTATTTTGATAAGGTTTGTGTTTTATGATGACGTCTGTGGCTGCAGGGAGGAGAGGGACTATATAGACAGGAGAGGCAAGGTCAGATATGAGGTGAGTCTGAACTAAGGCAGTGGTGGTAAAGTTCAAGCTTCTAATTTATCCCAAGTGCTTTTCCTCCCTCTCTAAGTCAATCTGGTTCTTTACATATCTGTTTTTATAATACACTTTGCATACTTCTGTTAAAACAGCATTCTATACTGTATAAATGCTGATTTATGCCTCTGTTCCTGTTATTTTACACCATAAGCTTTATGAGGGTAGGGATTTCATCTTGTTTAGCTTTGCATTCCCATCACCTAATACATATAAGAGTTTAAGTTCTCAGCAAATGAGCAAACAAATGCAAGATTATATGGATAAAACTACAAAAGAGGCAAAAAACTACCAAAGAGGATAAAACTTGGGAAGTTCTACAGTAGGTACGAAGAAGATTAGGAGAGGTGAAGATCACTTCAGATTCAGAGGTGACGAAAGGCTTGCTTCACTGAGGTGCTAGACATGATTTTGAAAGATGGGTAAAACTTAATCATGTAGAATTAGAAGGATATACCACTCGGGGGAAACAATGATATAAACTAAGGTACAGAGAATGATTGGGATATGACCATAGATATACAAAGGAAACTAACTAGAGAAGAAGCTCTAAGACTTATGTTCTGCCAGGTTGTAGAGGATAGGCTAAATAGTTTAGACTTTGGTCAGTTAGTAGTAGAGAATTCCCAGAGGCAGTCTAATAGTGTTCACTCTGTCAAGTAAATCATTTGGAAAATAAAAATATGCTAGGGATAGTCTAAATAAGTTTCAAAGTTCCTATGTCAGGCAAATAATCATGCTTCTAAGTGTTCTGCTCTTTACTAAGCCAAGACAACTCTTATAAAAATGAAAATAGTACACTTTTGAAAGGACTTGTGAAATATGAAAATATATATAAAATTTCTGATTTTATGTCTTCTTCCACTGATTCATTTCTACCTTAGTGATAAAAAAAACTAAGCAAAAAACTTCAAAGAGCTAATTCTTCAAAATTTTGTGTAGTGATTTCCTTTCCTCCTTTACCCTTTGTACTATAGATTTACGCTGAGGATACCAAATTACTCTGTGTTGATCTATTTTCAGTTATTCGAAAGTTAAAGATTTGAAAGTGGAGAAGTTAATTCAGTAAATAGACCTTTTCTGAGGAGGACTTTTTGTGCATTTATTGTAGGTAGAAAGCCAATGATGTCCTTATGGCACAGATAAGTGTACTGAGGACTTCATCTTATATTGAGTGATAAGATAAAAGATTTTCTTGTATCCCCAGAGGGAATTGTGTAGGGGGAAGAGGACAGGAAATTGTGAAAACTTGGAACAGAGGGTTTTTTAAGTATAAAAGCAAACTGCAAAAGCCACTGTGGTTTATGCAGATGCTTGTTTTTTCCAATGGCCAGCTTTTTTCTACCAGTTACAATTACCCACACCCCTCTGTGTTTGGGAGCCTGTACTTAAGTTTGATCTTTTCCTCCTGTGAGCTTTTTACAGGCCTGAAAAGACTTTCTCCTTTTCTTTTTAAGGTCCTTCAGGAGTTTTTGCAAGCTCTAAAAGGGAAGAAATAAGGATTTTTGTCTTTCTTTTATAAGCTTCATCTTCCTACCAGATACCATGCTCTCAGCTGACTAGGATGGGATATTTCTAGATTTTTCCTTTAGATGATTTGGAACACTGATGGTCCCAAAAACCATTAAAGGAAAGAAATTGTAGCTTGAGGTTATATATAGTATATTATAAATTTTGCAGCATGTAAACCATATAATGATTGAAGCTACAGGTTTTTCCCTTGAACTTGAAAGAGCTTGTGTCATCGTTGCCTAGAGATGAAAATAGGACAAAGAAAAAATGAGTTTTGTTTGTTTTTTAAGAGTTGAGGAGGGTTAATGCAGAGCTAGTTTGAAAGGCAAGCAAATGGATAGCTAGACAGACTCAACTCTGTATTCCCTACTTGAAATCACATAAGCCTTCCTGAAGTGAAAATTGATCAAGAGTAGAAGTTTGACATGGAATCCTCTGGCAGAGGGGAAGCTGTAGTGAGGATGACATGAAGGTAAAGGCATCAGTGAGTCTTATGTGACAGACTGAAGGTCAGTAGGAAGGTACTAGTACTTCATCACAGTTAATTTGAAAAGTACTGACGTAGAGCAACATGAAACTGGACAACAGCAGAAGTAGTAACAGGACAAGGGCTGAGCATACACGTGGTAAAACCTCTTGCTGCCTTTACTATTTCCAATTAGGGGTTATTATGACTATAAAACATCTGAGAACATTTTTATACCCATCTTTTGATAGTCATATACTCATTTTTCTGGGTTGTAAACTCAGAAGTAGAATTGCCAAGTCTTTAGGGTAGACGTATGTTTAGCTTTAGAAGAAAGTCAGTTTTGCAAAGTGGTTGCAGCACTTTACACTCCCATAAACAATGTATGAGAGTTCCAGTTGCTACTTGTCCTCTCCAATACTTGGTGTTGTCTGTGTTTTTAATTTTATCCTTTTTGGGTAGTGTATAGTTGTAAATCACTGTGGTTTTAATTTGCATTGCCGTGAGGAGTAACGATGTTGAGCACATTTTCACTTTCTTATTCACCATTTGAATGTTATCTTTTATGAAGTGCCATGTAAGAGTTGTCCCTCAGTTTTGAATTGGATTTTTTCATTTTTGATTTGTAGAAGTTCCTTCCATATTCTAGGTATCAGTCCTTTGTTAGATGTTAAATATATCTTTTTCCAGTCTGTGGCTTATCTTTTCACTTTCTTATGGTGTCTTTCGATGAACAGGAGTTTTGATTTTGATAAAGTCCTATTTTTTTCTTTTATAGTGTTTTTTGTGTCCTGTTTAAGAAATCTTTGCTTGTTGCAAGATTTTGAAGATCTTTTCCTATGTTTTCATCCAGAAGTGTTGTCATTTATCTTTCACATTTAAGTTTATGATTTATCTAGAATTAATTTTTGTGGAAGATGTGAGGGAGATGGTTAAGGTTTATTTTTTTTTCCTATAGAAAAATTTGTTGTTATAGCATCATTTATTGGAAAGACCACCTCTTCTTCATTATATTGATGTCTTCATTGTAAACGCATTATATGTGTGGATCTAATTCTGGACTCCCTCTTCCATTATGGTGATGTATTTGTCTGTCCTTATGCCAGTACTGCACTGTCTTACTTACTGTATTCATATAGAAAGTCTAAAATCTGAACCATTCATTTTTGAGATGTTTTGGAAACTGTAATAAGCTATATTTGTGGGGGTATAGCCATCTATTATAAAGCAAAAAAATTCATATATTTAGTATTTAATTGAAAATGAATTAAACTTAGAACAAATTGTTTTATAGTACCTTGTAGAGATATTCTATTCTATAGCCATACCACCCTAAATGCTCCCAATCTCATCTGATCTCGGAAGCTAGGCAGGGTCGGACCTGGTTACTACTTGGATGGGAGATAATTAACCTGTTTTTTAGGTTATAATGGGATAGTGTTAGCATTACAGAACCTTTGCTTTTAATGTGGCTTACACTTTATGCTAACCTAAGATTAGAAATGCACTGGTATTCTCTCTCGAAGTTATAAATAGATCAGAAAGGTGGTTTTTGCCTGTGCAAGAAGCTATATCACGGGGAAGAGACTCGATAGGCTGTTTAAGCCATGGTGATAGGCGTAGTCTGTTCTGCTTTGTTCCAACATTCTCTTTGTAGTAATATTTAGTCTCATACCTAGATCCTCTAGTGGTTAGTAAACATCAATATTGTTTTTAGAATTTTAACACTATAATAAGCATTTTTATCAGAGTCATAGCAGGAAACAGAAGCCATACTCTGGTAGGGTTTTAAAGGAAATTTAATGAAGCTGCTATTTAGGGACAGGGACAGAGACACCAACATGGCATGGCTCTGGAAGACTAGCAGCAGCAGAAAATAGTTACCATTTCTAGGGCTGAAATGGCAAGGAGAAGAAATGATCATGAATATATTTAAAAGTAATATAAAACTATATTTCTCCCCTTATAACCTATCATTTGTTAAATATTTAAATATCACTTAATAGGACCATCCTGTGTAAGTAACATTTCGGTGTGATAGCAATGAGAGATTTTAAGTAAACCTTTTTGAAGTGTACTTGTTCACTTCCTTTTTTTTCCCAGTATGTGGAAAATTTTCAGCATTTATCATCACATCGAAAAAGACAAGATAATTTTTCATGCTGTATCTCAAAAATAACATTTGAATATTTTAGTTCATATACATCACTGTTCCTTTCCTGTACTGCAATTATCTCCCTCACAAATATTTTGGGAATGCTCAATTCACATGTAAAAATAAATATGACAGAGCCTGAACTGAAATAGCAACTGAATTAGCTTATAATTTATTTCTTTAAATAACTTAGGTTCATGATGGTCCGTAGTGGAAAAAATGGTGACCTTCATCTTAAACAGATTGCATATTATAAACGAACTGGTGAATATCATCCAACTACACTGCCAAGTGAGAGAAGTGGCATACGAAGAGCAGCAAAAAAATTTGTCTTCAAAGGTAAAATTAGCGTCCAAAATCTTGAGGATAGAGTTATAGATTCTTCTACACGTGTGTTCTTTGTGGAATCCTGAGAGTTTCTATGATAATTGGTTGTTGCCAAACCATTACCAGTTGAATTGATGATGCCACTCAGTCAGAAGCAAAATAAAATTCACACTGAAGCTAACTGAAGGCCAGTTAGCATGAAATGGGTAGTTTAAATTAGATATAGAAATGATACTGTGAAAGAAAACAAAAGCATTTACTTAAATTAACAACTTCTACTTTTGCCCACTGGTACACCTACTCTAATGGTGTGCTTTTAAGCACTAATACCACAGTCAATGAGGAACTTATTTGAAGCTTAATATGAAAATGTTGACAAAGTTAGCTAGTTTGTACTAATATGAAAAAGAGAAGGAATTAACTATATTTATGTAATTTCCCCCGTGTTGCAGCCATTTAAATATTCTTAGGATTACATTTATTTTAGGCCCTTTGAATCTCCCTGAATGGATTAAATATTCAAAAGGCAGTAGGATATTTATCCTAAGAGGTCATGATAATTTTTTGTTCTTTTCCTGCCTCCTTCAGAGGGAAAGAGAAGTTTGGGTTGAGATAAGCAATAAGTACAATCACCAGATAATTAAATGAACGCTGGTACTATTAATGGGAGCTTTGCTGGTTGCTATAGCATTAGACTTACCCCAAAGCAGGTCAAGAAAATTCTAAGGTGATAAATAAATAACTGCTCCTGTCTTCCTGTGTACAACCCTACCAATAACAGGCATATACATTACTTCTTAAGACTAAAATGAGCATTCATTCATTCATTTACTTAGTAATTTGTGTAACAAGTGTTTACTGAGTTTCTATGTGCCAATCACATTCTAGCACTTGGAGAAATGTTGATGAATAAAATAGATAAGCTTCCTGCCCTCAGGTGGCTTACCTTCTAATTTAAGTAGACTGTTCCACTCAGCATATTCTTAAGCACATTAGTAGCTTAATGGTGTATTCTGGAGTTTGAATAGCTACCCTACACTGGAGAGTTAGATGGTGGTTCTCTGCATCCTCCAGTTGCTTCCCAGCTGCAGATTCTTCTCAGATGTCCTCATAAGGAAAACAGAGAATTGTCTTGAGGCTTAAGGTTCTCCCACTTTACCAGCCCTACTTTCCACTCAAATCTAGAAAAACATGAAAGAGGTGGTTGCTTGCAAAAATGCAGTTATGATAAAATGCCATTTTAGAAAATTCTGTTCTAGGAAATTGCTTATCCGTACATAATTTATTTGCTAATTTATACCATTTTAGGAGGCATCTGCAGTTATTTTCTTAGTTTGAGTACTTCCATAGGAAGTTAATTTTATATTTCCATCCTTATTATATGCTTTGATAAACAAGCTAGCTCTACTTATATTGATAGCTACAAAATTATAGCAGCTAGTGCTCCTTCTAGATACCTGCTAAGTGTAACAGCTGAGGACCTTTCCAATTGTATGGTAGCAGCATTACAAATAATACTCTGTTTTAAGTAGAGTAAGATTTTACAAAACAAAACAAAGCCCCTCATGGTTTGAAGATAAGGCTGTGATTATCTTAAAACAGCATAGATAAATCTCTAAAAACTGCACTTCTATTTTTTTGATATCATTTATTCCAGAAAAAAAGCTGTTTTATGTTGGAAAAGACAGAAAACAAAATCGTTTGGTAATCGTTTCAGAAGAGGAAAAGAAGAAAGTCCTAAGAGAATGCCATGAAAATGACACTGGAGCTCATCACGGCATATCCAGAACCCTCACGCTGGTGGAATCCAATTACTATTGGACTTCTGTGACCAATGATGTCAAACAGTGGGTATGGCTTATGTATTTAGAATATTTTTAATAATGTCTTAATAATGCTCCAGATTTACTCTTGGTATTACCTCTTATTAAGTACTTTTTGTATGGTAGTTTTTGTACAAAAACCCACTTAAAAGGGTTTTTATTTCCCTTGATTCTTTTACATCATTAAACTATAATTTGAGCAGGAAAAAAGCATTACTGGAACATTTGAAAATACCATATTTAGATAGGAAATTATTTAGAACAAGATTTTTTTATTGAACTCCTTTGTGTAGACAGAATTTAAACGGGGCTAGAATTTGTTTGACTAAATCATTACCTCTTTAATTGCAGTGATAACAAGCTTTTCTTGAGGGGAGAGCATGTTCATAATAAGTTTGGCCCACTGTATGCTCTCATCTTTTGTCCTGTTCCATCTTGATGTAGAAAATGTCAAGCATGGCAGAAACCCAAAACCAAATAAATGCAAAATCAAATTGTGAAGATAATAAGTCTGAGTTTTGTAACTTTATAACCTATTAGGACCTTCAACTTCTTCTAATAGAAAGTTCACCTATAGGAATTTCGGGGTTCTTGCTGGTAAGTCAACTGATCCTACTCTTTCTAGTGTACTGTATACCAAATGGGTAAGCATTCCTTGGTATAGATGTGAGATCTCTTTAATAATCGTAATAGTGCATCAAGAAGACTAGCATTTCAGGCATAAAGAATTAAACCAATGTTTAATTATCATTTGTGAGTTATCAGTTTATGAGTATATGCAGATATTCCAAAGACAAATATAAATTTGTATTTGCCTTCAGAACCTGCCATGCATTTCTTTACAAACATTCAGTGAAATCTTTATCATTTGAGAATGGATATGATTTTTGGAAATAAACAGATTATTTGTGTCAAAATTTAGTGAATAATTTTATGTTTGAAAATTGTTATTAAAAATAACTGTGACTATAATGTAATAAAAAGATTTTTAAATTTTTCTTCAGAAGTTAGTTTGAAAGAAGTTTCCAAAGTGGGATTCCAGACATATATTGAGGAATGATACCATCCATAAATAGGTCAACTGATACCTTCTCACTTCACTCAAATGAAAGCTCCATGACAGCATGGACTTTGTTTCTGTTTACTCTCTTTTCCCATGACCTAGAGAAATTTATGGCATCTATACATATTATATGTATGAAATTATATTTCAGTAAATATTGTTGGAATCAATGAATGAACTTCTTAGAGTAGTAACTTTAGAAGGAAACATCTTTTGCATATAGAAATTATTGTATATTTGCATACTGATTTAAATTATAGAGAACATTTTAGTATCTTTTTAAATATTTAATATTTATTGAATGTGAACCAGAATCATGTTCCATCTCAATAAGACCCCATAAGATGGTCATTTAATGGTATAGTCATCCCTTGTTATATACAGGGGGATTGGTTCCAGCATCTCCCATATTGCATATTACCAAATCTGTGCATAATCAAGTCCCGTAGTTGGCCTTGTGGAACTCATGTTTATGAAAAGTCATCCCTTTGTATATGCAGGCTTCACACCTCCCCCGCCCATGTATTTTTGATCTGTGTGTGGTTGGAAAAAAGCCATGCATAAGTGGACATGTGCAATTCAAACCCATGTTGTTCAAGGGTCAACTGTAGTAGCAACTATTAAATTTGCTTGTTGTTCTGAATAGAAGGTTTAATTCAGTGCTCAAGTTCTTAGTCCAAAGTTTCTCTTTCAAGACACAAAGTACCTGTTAACCATTTTAAAATCCAGATTTATAAGACTTCTTTTATATTATGTTGAATATATTAATATCTGTATGTATTTTCTTTATTTTCCTGTTTGTAGGTGTATGCTTGCCAGCATTGCCAAGTGGCAAAAAATACAGTTATTCTAGCACCTAAACAGCATATTCTTAAGGTGGAAAATCCATGGAGTATAGTTACTGTTGATCTGATGGGACCTTTTCATACAAGCAACAAAAGTCATGTATATGCTATAATCATGACAGATTTGTTCACAAAATGGGTTATGATTTTGCCTCTGTGTGATGTTTCAGCATCAGAGATTTCTAAAGCTATTATCAATATATTTTTCTTATATGGACCTCCTCAGAAAATAATAATGGACCAAAGAGATGAATTCATTCAACAGGTAAGACAAACTACTTAGGTCTGGGAGCACGTCTTATTCCCTTTCATTGTCCAGCACACAATGCCATTTGTGTTATGTTACAGAGTGCTTAATAAATTCAGATAAATTGCTACAGGTATAGATATTGTATACTACAGGAGTCATTGGACTAGAAATTAGTACATTAGGAATTTAGTACTCATAGTACCACTAAGAAATTGTAAACCTATCTTCAGGTTTCTTCAAACTAAAATGAAAAGATTGCACCAAATAATATTTGTTTACTTGTAGCATAAAAATCCTATATTGTTGACAGGTAAAGGGAGATTTGAGTAAATGGAAAAATACATCATGTTTCAATATTGAAAGGTTTTTTTTCCCATTTCCCTAGACTTTTTTCTGATTAACTTTAACCTGAAAAAATAAATAGGCAAACATACATATGAAAATTTTAAAGACAAATATAATAACTACTAGACTTAAGGCATATTTCAAAATTTTTATAATTGACAGGGTACTGGTACAAAAAAAAAAAAAAACAAAAAACAGAAGATAGCCAGACTTTCTTGGTTCAAAACACCTTTGGTGGCTCAGTTCAAAAGAAATACTTAAAGTTATATTTATGAATCAGTTAGGACTGGTGTGAGGTCCTTAAGATTATTCTCAGGTTCTGTGATTCGTCAGGAGGACTTAACATATAGTCATACTCTTGGCTAAGATTTATTAGTGAAAGGATACAAAGCAAAATCAGCAAAGAGAAAAGGTTCTTGGGAAAAGACTAAGGGAAACCAGATACAAGCTTCCACGATCTCCTCTCCCAGTGAGGTTACACAGGACATGTTTAATTCCCACTGCAAAATGCGTTGTGACAATACATGGAATGCTGTCTACCAGGAAAGCTCATTAGAGGCTCAGTGCCTAGGGTTTTTATTGGGGGCTGGATATATAGGCACCCTCTGCCTGGCATGTACCAAAATTCCAGACTCTGTGAAGGGAAGAAAGTGTTTGGCCTTCTACCAAAACCTACATTCCTAGACACTAGCCAAGGGTCAACTTTGTAAGCAAGCCTTTCAAAGAATATAGCAGTCTCAAGTCTACTTTGTTAATCTGCTAGAGTTAAGTGATACATTAACTCTTTTTGCACAGGTCCATCCAAACGTAGTAAGAGTTAAGTATTCATGTCCAAACCACTTGGTAGCCATTTAAAAATAAATTGAAAGAAAAAATATTTTTATTTCATTCTTAAATAAACACAATTATTTGCTAATGGATTGTGTGTACCTTTGACCACTGCCTAACATCTCAATCCGTAGAATCATATTGTATACTGCCACCCTCATTTCCTGTTTGACATTAATTTTTACATAGTAATTGATTTTTATCACAGCATCTCCTGGAAAAAAAAAGAAAAAAAAAACAGTTCTGTAAAGATATGATGTCACTGAAAGAATTGTAACCTGACCCAGTGTTGAAACTGAACTATCTTAAGCTAGTAGTTTTCATGGTGTCTTATAAGTATTAAGAGGGCAACCTGGCACAGAGTTTGTTAACAATGATTAAAATGAAAAAACTGCCATCACAAATGAGTGGAGTAGAATAGCATTATAGAATAAATAAACAGGTAATGTTTCTAATTTTTCTTATTTCTATAGTATGATTTTAGAATTTAATACCACATACTGAAATTATTTTCAGGTAAACTGAGGAATTTTTATTTTTGTAATTGAAAGAGAAAAATTAGATATTAGACTTTTTAAAAAATCTCTAGAGATGGAAGTCACATGCTCAGATTAGGAACAGTGGTAGGCAACTGGCCATCAACATTAAAAATTATCAAGACTATTCTTTGAAATATTGATTTACTTCCATCTATATTAATGAAGAGCCTTAAGTGCATATAGTGCTTCAAGACATTATTAGCTAATGATAGCAGTTGTTTTTCTAGGCATGTTTAAAGCCATGCGATAACCAATTCAAGACTTTGAAAATTTTACTAAAGGTAACAATGAGTGTTTATAAGCTCTTTTGTGAGATTTCTTAATAACAAAAAAAGTCATATGTAACTGGAAAAACTTGTTCTTTTTGCTGTGATTGAAATGGCTTAAATATTACACAAAGCATAATGATCACAAAATAAAATGTATTCTTTTGTCAATAAATACATAGAAAACACTGCTAAAGATTAGAACATAATATACAATGTGAAAGGTTTATTATACAGTTGGATAAAAATACAGATATTTCTAACATAGCTTAGAGCATTTGCTAAATTGTTTTGGTAAAGTGCACAAAGAACTTTTTTGTAAACCTCTGAAGGAAAGAAAAGAAACATATTCAGTGGGAAAATTACTTTTAAAAGATGTGTTATGGAAACATTTTGAAACAAAGAAGTTGAAGCCTTTTCCAAGGGTTATTTAAAATCCCTGATCAGCACTTCATATTGAAGCTGACCCAGATGACCTTTTCTCCGGGATTTCTTTCTAATCCTTTTGAATTAATGGTAGGCAGCCTGAATTTGTGTGTGTGTGTGTGTGTGTGTGCGTGTGTGTGTGTGTGCGCGCGCGCGTGTAGGCTAGGAATTGTGGTCAGCTGCAAGTAACAGAAGTCCTCTCCCTCCCCCAATATATAAACTCCAATTGGAGTTTTTATGTTCTACTCAGGAAAAGAAAGCCAGGCTGTCTAAAGCTGGGACGGTAGCTCTGAATGTTGTTGGAATCTATGATCCTAGCTTTCTGTTCCACTATCTTTGTGATGCGACTCAATCTTGTGCCCACAGTATAGCTGCTAGAGCCTATGCCACAATGTATACATTTCAATCAGAAAGAAGGAGGAGAGCAATGGGCAAACAAAGCTAGCACCAGCTAAGTATGTCCAACAACTTTCGTTTACATCTCTTTGGGCCATAACTGTGTCACATGACCACCCTTACATGCGAGGGAGCTTGGGAAATGTAGTTTTGTTTTTTTTATTTTCCCTCTCGTATTGCCTTTAGTTATTCTGATATTACTTGTCCTAATATTCTTTTAAAAGACAAATTTATCAGCCAAAGATTTACTCTGTTAAAAATAGTAAGAAAAAAACTTTGCAGGATGAGGTAGGAAAAATACTTATTTTACATTTAACAGGCTTTCTATTAGAAGCTTTCTTAACTCATTTTGACTTCTTTTAGGTCCTGCATATTATATAAGAACAACAATAATACTAGCAGTTAAAAGTTATAAAACACTTACTGCTTGCCAAGAATTGTTTTAAGTGCCTTGTAAACACTAACTCATTAATCCTCAGAAGAGTCCTGGGTAGGATTTTCTTTATTTTACAAATGAAGAAAAATTGTGAATACAGAGAGGTTCAGTGACTTGACCAAGGTCACACATCTGTTAACTGAATTATGTGATCTAGTGTTTATTTGGGAGACTGTCTACTGAGTTAAAAAGTTATTTGAACTCAAAGTTAGTGTTAAATTCTGTTCTTCCATTTCCTTGTTGTATGTATGTATTCGGCAAGGCACTTCATCTTACCTTTAAAATAATAGGTATTGCATTAATTCTGTAGATCACTTTAAGTGGTGTGGACATTTTCTGCATTTCTTTTCTCAGTGTTTCGTACTTCTCTCACCTCCTTTGTTAAATATATTCCTAAATGTTTAATTTTCTTTAATAATACCTCATAAAAGTGTTGTAAGTCCTAATGATAATAATGTAAACTATCTAGTGTGTTGACTAACACATAGTAAGGACTCAATAAATGCTGACTACTATTTTTTTTTTTTTTTTTTAGACACAGAGTCTCACTCTCTTGCCTGGGGCGAGTGCCATGGCGTCAGCCTAGCTCACAGGAACCTCAGACTCCTGGGCTCAAGCAATCCTACTGTCTCAGCCTCCCGAGTTGCTGGGACTACAGGCATACACCACCATGCCCGGCTAATTTTTTCTATATATATTTTTAGCTGTCCAATTAATTTCTTTCTATTTTTGGTAGAGACGGGGTCTCGCTCTTGCTCAGGCTGGTCTTGAACTCCTGAGCTCA
>CAUYSK010023482.1:0-22907 GCA_963575035.1 Avahi laniger | reverse complement strand
CCCCTGCCCCGCACACCCACCCTCACACCCCCCCCACCCCCACCCCCCAGGTGTCACTCAGACTCACTCACCCTCCCTCTCGCTGTCTGTCTCTCCGTCCGTCTCTCTCTCTCCCTCCCTCTCTGCCTTGGGTGGCCTGCTCACAGGTCCTGGGGCCATTCCCTTATTCCAGGTAGTCATGTGATTCTTCATTTGTACTAGGGAAGACAGAATCCAGCCTAAACGTGCTATAACATTCTTTTCCCTTCACTTTCATTGATTTTTTTCCCTCCTCCTTTGTCAATATCTTACTGAACTCAAGGCTTTTGTTGAATCCCTATTATGTGCCAGGTACTGCACTAACCTGTGATGATAACAAGGAAATGAACTTCCTGACCTTAAGGAATTCATAATTTGAATTTGAGGAGTTACACAGACAAAAAATACCATGACAAATGCAAGCCAGGGTGCTGAATGCTGGAATAGAACTAAGTACAGGGAGCTCTGGGAACACGGGATGGGGCTGTCTGGAAAAGCTTTGTAGAGGAGCTGAGTCTCCAAGAATGAAGGAAGTTAGCCAGATTGAGACTAGGAAAATGTTTTGGACAGTAGAAACACCTTGTACAAAGGTTCATGTATATTTGAGAGCATGGAGCTTTTGGGAACCTCCAACAATGTTTGTGTGACGTGGGGGTTAGGGTTTTTCAGAAGTAAAGCCAGAGCGATGGGCAGGATTCAGAACATGAGGAACATTGTAAGTCATGATAAGCATTACTGGCTTCTGCAGTTGTCTGGGAGCTAGTGAAAGATTTTAAGCAGATGTTACAGACAATGGGTTAGAATAGATGAAGTAAGCTCGGAGGCATGGAGGCCCATTTAGAGGTTATTAGAATTGTCTAGATAAGAAATGAGGGTCCTGACCTAAGGCAGAGGCAGTGAGTCCAGCTTTTCCTGCTTCCCCAGGATATGCTTAATTGATTTGTTTGTTAGTTCAGCAGCCAGCACCTCTGCCTACCCTCCGTGCCACCACTGAATGTTTAATTTACTCCCTTGTCTTTACAGTATGTGCTTTTCTTTGTCCTTCTGTACAACAATTCATGTACATGTCTTTACGCAACCCCAGCTCCTTCAGACCAGCCACCATATATACATATGTTTTTTTATCTTTGTATTCATTGCAGAAGTACTGTGTCTTGTACATGTTTTTCAAGTTTCTGATGAGGATAGTATCAGTTTAGCACGCTGTAGTCTAGAGCTCCCTTTTGGAAAGTGTTAGGAAGAAAAGGTGTTTGGAAAGGAAGGATGAGGGAGGAGAATGATTTTGCTCTACAGTAAATTGAGGGGTGTTGACAGATGAGAATTTCATTCATATGACTCCTCTTGGAGTCTGCCAAAGTGCGTCAGCATTCTTCTGATACTTAAGGTAATTTCCTGGCAGCCTTATCGTTTACTTTCAGTAATGTTACACAACTTCTGTTCCATCTCTTAAAAATAAATTAGATTTCAGCACAAATAATTAGAGGTAGGAATAGCATTTACCTGTTTACGTACGTCCCTAAGTACAAAGCTACTCTCTTCGCTGTCAGTAAAATCCTGCTCTCTTCCCTGTAAATTCAGTGTGGGTGGCCATATAGCTCAGGGGCTTTCAAAATTTACTTATCAAACAAAAGCTTGCATGGAAGTCCAATTTAGAAATCAAAGTTTTATAAGGAGCTGTTTTTGTTGAAGCCAGAAGCCAGTTGAGGGCCTGAAGTCCTATCTAATTGTCCTCTTCTCCATCCTATTCCTTCCTCCAAATAAATTAGATGCTATGAAAACCACTAATTAAGGTTATCAGCATTTTCCCCCTAACTATTCACTTTGATCCAATTTCTCCTAAGTGTCCAACTATTATTACATGTAATTTTTGACAGGCACTCAATACTTTTGTTTTTGTGGTCTAAATTGCTCTATCACTCTTAGAGCCTGTGTCTTCCAAGAAGAGGGGATCTGGCTCCTTTTCTGTCTCCCTCCTTCTCTTCTACCATTCTCCAAGATTGCCTGGAAGACATTCTTGCACCTAACAATAGATGCCTGTAAAGACCCTAAATCAGAAGCAATCATTTAAATAAAAGATTTCCTTTTTGAGTCTAGGAGTTCGAGACCAGCTGAGCAACATAGTGAGACCCTGTCTCTGCAAAAAATTAAAAATTATTCAGGGGTGGTGATGTGCACCTATAGTCCCAGCTACTTGGGAGGCTGAGGCAGGAGGGTTGCTTGAGCCCAGGAGTCTGAGGTTGCAGTGAACCATGATGATGCCACTGCACTCTAGCCTGGGCCAGAGAGCAAGACTTTGTCTCAAAAAAAAAAAAAAAATTCCTTGAAAGGATAAATATTAAGGAGATAATGTTTCCCTTAAATTTATGCAGTTTAATGTTCTGGTTAAAATTTAATTATAGCTCATGGAGTTCTGGCACATATGAATATATTTATGGCCTTTGTGCTTTTACCAAGAATGTTAAAATTAATACTTGGTCTTACAGAATAAGAGGCTGAACTCCATGCCTGAAGATTTTTCGGGATAACTAAGAAGTTTAAAGAGATCAAAGAGAACTCACCTTGTTTGTGCCTACAAATGAATATGTAGCCATTTATTTTTACTGAACACAAACAAAAAGGATTTGCATACATAAAGTTTGGTAAAGGATTACTTGTTAGAAGAAATGAAAGACATTCTATGACTATGAGATTTTGGGCAATCTGTTGAAGATCATCAGCCCAGTTCCCCTCTTTTTTCAGAAATCTTTGACTCATGTACAGAAACTCACCAGAGGGGAGAGGGGTCTTTTTGTCAGCCATATAAAGTGGCTGTCTTAGCTATAGTTTGCTATAACAAAACACCATAGACTGGGTGGCTTATAAACAACAAAAATGTATTTCTTACAATTCTGGAGTCTGAGAAGTCCAAGATCAAGGCACCAGAAGATTTAGAATCTAGTGAAGGCCCACTTCCTAATTTATAGACAACCATCTTTCCTCTGCATCCTTATGTGGCAGAAAGGGTAAAGGAGCTCTCTGGGGTCTCTTCTATAAGGGGACTAGTCCCATTCATGAGGGCAGAGCCCTTAAGACCTAATCACCTACCAAAGGCCCCACCTCCTAATACCATTACTGTGGGGATTAGGATTTCAGTATATGAATTTTGGAGGGACACAAACATTTAGGCTATAGCAGTGACTTTGTAATGAATTCTTTCTGTCCAGTAGAATAATTCTCAGGTTGTGTTCTACTTTAAGAAACCTGCTTTATAAACATAACACATTCAGTAATTGTCAGATCTATTAGTGGTAATTAATTCACTTTACAAAAGATCTTTGCAAGTATTTACCCAAATTCCTGAAAATAGCCCTGTCTTAGTGTTTTCCAGGGATTGCTTACAGACTATTAGTGATTCAGAGTAAGGAGAAGAGAAACTTAAAGCTTAGATTTTTAGGGATCTGCTGGCTCTTTAATTGTTCTTCAAAGTGGTAAAGTATCTCTGACATGATTTAGCTTCCTCAAATTCAATTTGTACATATCTGTTTTTCTGAGAAATGCAACACCTCTTTAATGATTTGTCTAGAAGAGTATAGCCATCATAATTTGCTGATAGTTGATTTGCTATATAATATATAGAACATTTCAGTGCATAGAAAATCTGCAACCCCCTTAATGTGGCTTTTAGGACTAAGTGGAAAGAAAGGGTTCTGTCCTGTCTAGCATAGAGAATTTAACTTTCTCTGACTTTGATTGATATCACTTGTGATCTCTGAAAGGAAGTGTTTATCTAGAAGTTTTATTATCCTGCAGAAAACATTGGCTTTATTTTTAAGTTACCTTTTTTTTTTAATCTCTTTCTAGAGGCATACCAAATAATCCTGGTTATCCTTAAAAATATTTATGTTTGAGTTTTCTGATATGTTTTTACAAAGTTTTAATGTAGGAATATCTGATGTTCTGGAGAGGCACAAATCCTGAAAGCCAACAAAACAAATCAGAACAAAGGAAGGAAAAAAAGTAAAAGATCTGAAAAGACTCTGGAGAATCGGGAAAATGGGCTCATCAAGGTACACCGAAATATCTAGAATAATCATTTAAGCTTTAAATATCTCTTGAGTGCTTAATATATACCAAACACTGACTGGCTAGTTTAGATCTAAGGAGAGGATTATCAGATATCTAAGCAGGCTCAGATAAGAGGTGATAGTCTTCTAGGTCAAACCTTACCAGGAATTTTTTATTTTAGTACATTTTAGGAATTTGGCAAATTGGAACATAATCAGAGAGGATTGACTGCATGGAGAAGATTCTGGAAGGTGGCTTTTTTTTATTTGTTTTGTTTTGTTTTTGAGAAATTGTTGAAGAAATAAGGACCGTTTACCCGGAAAAGGGAAGAAGGTTTTTGGCAAAGAGGACATGAGAAATGTCTCTAAATCTGAACATTTCAATATGATAGCCACTAATGACACTTAGCTATTTAAATTTCAATTAATTCAAATTAAGTAGAATTTTAAAAAATTAGTTCCTCAGTTATACCTGCACATTGCAAGGGCTAAATAGCCATGCAGTTACCATATTGTTACCGTATTGGGCAGCACACAGATACAGTACGTTTCCGTCATACACAGAAAATTCTATTAGCGCCGATCTAAGTACTTGAAAAATTTCACGTAAGAGAAAGAATAGACTTATCCTGCATATCTCCAAAGGTGCAGTTATGATCAATGGAGAAGAACTAGGGAGGAGATTTTTCCAACACTTGAGCTGGTCAGCAACAGAAGAAGCAGAGTAGAAAGCTCTCTAAGAGGGGAAATACTTATTCTTGGTGACTCTTATCAGGGATGCTGTGGGAGGTGACTAGATGACTTCTGGAGCTGTGAGACCTTATGTGCCTGTCCTGTGTCAAGTGCTATGCCGTGGCCCAGCAAGCCCACTGAGGCATGTGTTCACAGCTCTCTGCAACTCACTCCATTGCTTGGCAGCAGGAAGTAGCTAGTGGCCAGACAGAGGCTGATCCCAACACCCTCTCTCAGTCTGATTTGAACCCTGGAGGGGATGGCAATTTACAAAGCTCATTAAAAGCTTTCAATGAAATTATGCCTAGAAAGAATTTATTACTGTAAATCTAAAAATGGATATATTTTCCGAATATAAATGCAGGTGGATTATTGATGAAGATGATGAAAAGGCCTTGTTTTCTAACCTCCAAGATAACTGGAACTTAAGCAGAAATAAAACATCAACTAGAAGCTGACAACAGTGTTTTCCTTGGATAAGCTACAAAGCATGTAATTGGCCTGTGTGTTTGGACAGATTCATGTTTGCAGGGTTTCTTTATGTCAAAGTCATGCTTCCTCAAGTACTTGGTCAGACTCACAGAGAATTGAGGGGCCATAATTAGTAGGTATTTATAAAGCTCTTTAGCAGCTTTTAAAGAGAGTATGCCTGAAAACTCAAATAATTATTTCTGGAAATCTAAAACCAAGTTGGTTGCCTGAGCACATTTCTTAACTGAAGCTCGATGGTGTTGCCCTGTGTAAGAACCTCAACTCGGGCCAAGCTTGGGCAGTTTATTGGTCTTTTAGAGTTCTGAAATGATACTCTCCAACCTCCTGAGAGTACCAGAGGAGGAAAATGACGTTAATTAAATACATTAGGATTGTCTCTGCAAGAGGTGAAAACAGAGAAAGAATTGTAGTTCCGTGGAGTCACTGGAGATAGATTGTGGTCTAAATACCTCAGTCATCCGGATTGACCTTGTCATTTTTCACACCTTTCATGGGAAGTCACTGTCTACTACTTTAAAAAATTTCTTTTTGCCTTTAGCTATTTTTTTTTCAGACATCTTTTAATTTGCTCTTTTGGATGGAATAGCTAGTTTCTCTTCCTCCTCCTGCTCAACACAGGGTAAATCTGGTTTACTGCTATCTAATGAATGGGGCGAATTATACTCTAGGTAAGTGTTTCGTCATTGAGGTAGTCCAACCCAACCTGTGGTTGCTGGTCAGCTGTCAGCTCTGTCCCCTGACCTTCAAGGGAAATGTGTCCTCAAGACAAACACAGATGACTGTATTTGCCTGAGCTAGGTTTCTTTAGGAAATCATCCTTGGTTTGATCTGGCTTCACTGAGAAAGGAGCTCTTGACCGTGCCTGCTCAAGGAAAGCTTCTATGGGGGAGGGGGAGGGAGATGATGCTTGAAGGAAGTTAAAGGATGGGCAGGGAGTTTGCAGGCAGATGAGAGGGAAGAGCATTTCAGGGGGAGGCAGTGGCCCATGCAAAGGGAGAGAGAGATCAGAGCTTGAGACAGCTGAGGGAAAAACTCAAGGATGTTTCTGTGAAAAGAACTAGTAGGGAAGTCATTCATTTGTTAAGAGAGATTTATTAAGCACTGATGATATGCTAGGCACTGGTCTAGGCACCAGAGATACATTAGTGAATACAACAAAGATCCTTGCTCTTATGGAACCAATATCCTAGTGGAAAGAGTCAGAAAATTATTAATAATACACATAATAAAAGTATTAGTTATTTCTAAAGAGCTTAGAACAATGCTTGCCACATTCTAAGAGTAATATATGAGGGATTAACAAACTGAATACTTTTACGGTTTATTAGAAGGCAGTAAGTGCTATCGGACGGGGGTGGATCACAGAGTTTGGTAAAAGAAATCACAAGTGCCAGAGGCGGGCATTGGAAGTGAAATGTAATGTTACAACCTCTTTGGGAAGTCTTTTTGAAAAAGTTTAGTTGAGCCAAGACTTAAAAGAGATGTGGTTAGTGATACAATGAGTTGGGGAAGGGCCTTTCTGCATAGGCAACAGCCAGTGCAGAGGCTCCACAGCGGGAGAGTGTCTTCAGGGAACAGCAAGGATGCCAGGGTGGAAGGAGGCGGCTGGAGAGAGAGGAGGGGACAGATCAGAGGGACTTCTGGGTTGTGGTCAGGGCTTTGGCTTTTATTCTGAGTGAAATGGGGAGTCCTGGGGATGTGATTTGACTTAGTTTTAAGGGGTCACTCTGGCTGCTCTGCTGAGAATAGATTCTACGGGGGCAGCGTGAACAGCCACATGAAGAGGCAGCCAGCCCGGCAGCAGTACGGGGTCCCGATCCGTACGGGGACCCGAAACAGGACTGGGAATGTGGTAAGGAAGAAGTCGTTCCTGCTAGAACTCATCGTAGAGAAAATACTGCACATGCGAGCGAAACAGCCCAGGGACATGTTTAGCTGGGCAACAAATATATCTGTTGAATGCCTTCTGAGGAGGACAGGCTAGTTAACAAAAGGCTGGGCCTTTGGTTTTGCTGAGTGGGAGCTGCAGTTCCCTCCTTAAAGTAGGGTTCTTATTGAACCAGATTGCTCAAAGGGCCCTGTGTATCAGTCCCACTGCCCTAAGGAGAAATGCAAGGACCAGATCCTACAAGACGTTGAATATCCTCCGCAACGTACTTAGAAACACAAGCCCTGCATAATTCCGTGATGGCCTTCCTTTCCCACCTCCGGAACCTGTAGGAGAATGTTCTCATCCTTCAGCGTGGAAGCAGTTTTACTCCATACCTCAGTGATAATGATTCCTGTTCTTTGTTATTCAGAAAATCATTGCAAATCATTTCTGAAAGGGTCTGCTTTTGAATAACATGGTTTAGCTGAGAATGGGTTGGAGCATTAGCTGCTACTGTCCTAAAAGATGTGAACACTTCACCCCTAGGAGTGGAGCCCAAGGGATCTTTTACATGGAGTAGTCCCCAAAAACACATTTTGGAAAGGACAGCCTAGTCATCAACAACTTACTTGAATTCAGCATGCTTTTGTTGCGTGCCTACTACGTGGCAGGTCCTAAGGAAGAGAATTATAGCTTTGTGTCATTGGCCGACTCATTCCTGGGCTGTGTGGTCCGTCAGGGCTTGTATAATAAATAAGTAAGGATTTAGCAAGAGTAAAATTACCTGGAGTTCATAATGTGTTGGGGTGGCGTGGGGAGTGGTCAGAGACCCTGACAATGATAAGCTAAGTGCTCTGAGATCTAGATGTCATTGTGGGAACATTGAGAAGTCAGTTTTCATCAATGCCTATTTGGTTTTATTATGTTACATCCTTTGCTTATTTATCCTTATGTTACATTGTGAGTTCCTGTGTCTATGTTGTTTTCTATATATTGCAGTGCACGTCAGTGGGGGCTTAATAAAGCGTTCATGATGAAGTAATGACAACTATCGTTTTTTGAGTTCCTTCCATCTTCACAAACAAAATTTTCTCAATCAATTCTCCAGTAGCCTGTGGAGGCAGCTGTTTTTTATCTCCATTTTATAGATAAGAAAACTGAGGCACGGAAGGACTGTTTTGCCCAAAATAACAAGCCAAGGCAGTGACTGTTGGAGCTGGTTTGTGGACCCAGATCTGCCTGACCCCAAGGCATAAGCTACCAGTACATTCTGGATCAATCGCCTTGTGGTATTAACTTAAGCAGATGATTCAATATGTCCTAGTCTTCGGTTCCTCTTATGAAAAATGGGAATCCTTCCCCTGCCTGTGTCTGTCGTACGAGGGCAGTTGTGATGTGCGAATATAAACTGTAATGTGCAAATATAAAGTATTAAAATAATTACTCAGTATATAGTAAAAGCTCCTTTAGCATGGAAATTGTCCTATTCATCTTGATACTGCCAATTCTTAGCCAAGATCCTTGAAAAGCAGTAGAACTTGTTCATGTTTGCTGTGTACTAAAATTAGAAGGAGATAATACCTAGTCATGAGGGGTTTTGCAAGCTCATATTTTTGAAAGGTTGGATTGTAGTTATAAAATTATAAAGGGTAAATTTATATATTCAGTCCAGGTTTAAGAAACTGGAGCTTCGATAGTGAATGTGTTTCCCGCCAGACCCCGAGTCTTCACGCCGGCTCTGCGGGCACCGGGCGGCCTCGGCGTAGGTGCCGCCTGGGCTCTGTGCCTACCCAGCCTGGGCAGAAGGGGATAGGTCATTGCTCACTGGGCTCTGCACACAAAGGCACATTTTACAAAGCTGTTTTTCACACATAGTCAGTTGGAAGCAAAACTTTCAGAGTATAAATCATTTCGTTTCTATGTATTCAGAGTGACTGCAGAATCGCCTGAGCAGGTGATTTCCCGGTGAGAAGAAAAATACTTCTTAGATGTTCTCAAAGGAAATTCTGAAAGATGAACTGGAGGTTGTCAGCTTTATTCTTTCTTATGGCCATGCTCTCTGTAAAAAGAAGGAAAAGTAACTTTAAAGTTCTGTTTCACGTGGGGGATAAGATGCTGTGCTCCCTACATCATTGGACCTTTCAATCAACTCCTTTATAGTTGGTTTTATCATCTAAAATGCATTGGGCCAATGTGAGATTCTATCCTCCTTGCTTTGACTTTCTTCTTTGTGGGCAGCGTTACTAATTCTGTAGGGAATCACCTCGTAAACTCAGGGATGTAGGGATAGGAGTGAACTCGGAGAATGGGTGTAGATAGCTCCCTAGAAACTCGTTGCAACTAGAAAGCAGCTCAGATCTCGCCTATTGATGAATATGGAGAGTCATCCACAAATTAAAAATTAAAATGGTAGCCCTTGGCCCCTTCTCAGCCCTCCAGTTCAGTGCTTCTCAAGCAATCTGGGGTGAGAAACTAGTGTTTTTTTTTTTTTTAAAAAATATACAATACATCGCAGACTAATGGTTTTTTCGAAATATAAAATAATCTAAAATTAGAAAAATTAAATGTAAAGAGATGAATAAAATACAAATCCCAATTTTTAAATTCTACAGACATAAATTTATATTTCAGTAAATATATATACAGAACATAGAGAAAAAGAATACAAACACTGCGTACATTTTTTATTTGAAGTGTATACACAGGTGATTAATATAGAGAATCCCTATCACACTTGTACTTTGGTCTGCCATGAGCACGTGGGCATATGAGCATGCTTCTTGCTTACTCACTTGTCTCATCTAGGTTAGATGGACAAAAATGCCATTCTTAAGGTACAGACTGTGGAACCCAAACTGAGTGTACCAAGGACACAAAGTCATGGTTCTTGTCCGTGGGGACCTGCCATGGCAAGTTGGTGCCTGGGTGTAGGCTCGGAACTCAGCTGGGGCTGCGAGCCAGGGTCCTAGATTCCTTCCCACGCAGGCCTCTGCACAGCCTGCTTGGACTTCCTCGCAGTGTGATGGCTGGTTCCACGTGTGAGCGTCCCAAGAGGTCCAGGCAAAAAGGCATGGCACTTCAGCGACTTAGCCTCAGAAGTCACACAGCACCTCTTCTACATGCTTTATTGGTTGATGAAGTCTCAAAGGCCTTCCAGGTTAAAGGAGAGAGGTGCCTGGATCTTGATGGGGAAGTGTCAAGACTGTAGAAGAGCAACTGTGACGCGACATATTATTGTGGCCATGTTTAGCAAATATAATCTGCCATGCAGGCCGTTCATTCATTCAACAAACATTTATCAAGCCCTTATTATGTACCTGGCACTATTAGTGTTTGGGGATTTAAAAATAAATAGGACATGGTTTCTGTCCTAAAGGAACTGGTGATAGTTGTAGGAGAGAAAGATGATATAATTAATTATCCATAATGTTGTTAGCATTACGCCAGAAGTTTGTACAAGGTACAGTGGCGGCACAGAAGAAGGGAGAGTGACAGTTGTCTCTAAAAAGGTGTGCAGGCCAACAGTTCTCAAAGTGTGATCTACGGATCCCTGGGGGTCTCTGAGACGTCTTCAGGGAGCTCATGAGGTTAAAACTATTTTCATAATAACACTAAGATATTATTTGCCTATATCACTGTTTGCATTGATGGTACAAAAGCAAAGGTGTGTAAAGTGGTTGACACCTTAGCACTGTGGTCCCCAATCCCCGAGCCGACTGTATGTGGCCTGTTAGGGACTGGGCCGCTGTGTGCTCCTGCCCCCACGCCCTGGATCTGTAGAAAAATTGTCTTCCCAGAAACAGGTCCCTGGAGCCAAAAACGTTGGGGACTGCTGCGACGTGAATCCAGGCAGTGCCCAACTATATCAACAGTCATCGTGCTCTTCACTGCCATGCACTCGTATTTTTTTTTTTTAAAAAAAGGCCTGCTGTCAAGGGTATCATTAAAAAAAAAGCCAGTTTCACTTAAGGATGCCTTTAATCATAATAAAAATTATTTAATTATGAAATCTAAACCCTTGAGTATCTTTTAATATTCTATTACAAATATTAATATTTCTTTTTTTCTCCCCCAACCCCTGAGAGTATTAATATTCTTAACATGACAAAATGAGATGTATACATCAAGCATGCATGTTGAAATGCTATGGTTGGTTTTTTTGTTTGATTGTTTTGAGACAGTCTCACTCTGTCACCCTGGGTAGAGTGCAGAGGTGTCATAGCTCAGTGTAACCTCATATTCCTGGGCTGAAGCGATCCTCTTGCCTCAGCCTCTGCCTAGCTGGGACTATAGGAATGCACTACAACGCCCGGCTAATTTTTCTATTTTTAATAGAGATGGGGTCTCACTTTTGCTCAGGCTGGTCTTGAACTCCTGAGCTCAAGCAATCCTCCTGCCTCAACCACCCAGAGTGCTAGGATTATAGGCATGAGCCACCATGCCCAGCCCACCATGGCTGTTTTAAGGAAAAGCAATTGGATTCCAAGCTTAAGTGTCTGTTGTTTTCATAGAACACCATTTTTACTTGAAAGAATGACTGACAAACTATGATTATCCAGATCTGGGTTTTTGACAGAACATTTTCTTGAAAATGAATGAGGAGAGCCCATCATTTCCAGGAAAACCACTGACAATATTTGTTTGTCAATGATAAAATTAAAGCTTTCAAGCAAAAATTAGAATTATGAAAAACTGGTGTCTATCACTGAGTTCAACAGTTTCCAATATAAAGACTTTTTGGCTGGGTGCTGTGGCACACACCTGTAATCCCAGCACTTTGGGAGGCCAAGGTGGGAGGATCATTTCAAGGCTAACTTGGGCAACATAGTGAGACCCCATCTATACAAAAATAAGTAAAAAATAAATAACCTGTGTGTGGTGACGAGCTCCTGTAGTCCTAGCTACTTAGGAGGCTGAGGCAGGAGGATCATTTCAGCCCAGGAGTTCGAAACTGCAGTGAGCTATCATCACAGCCCTGCGCTCCAGCCTGGGCAGAGTGAGACCCTATCTCTAGAAAAATTTAAAAAAAAAAAAACAAAAAGCTTTTGATGACATTGGTGATTTTTAATGAATGTGATTTTTTAATATTTTATGAAATATGTTGATTTTTGGAAGATCTTTAAAAGTCAGTGAACTCATATTAATTACAAATGACCAGTGCATGATGTTACAAAATCCTGCTGGGTAAAAAAGCCATTCAATGTG
The DNA here is from genome assembly GCA_963575035.1 of Avahi laniger. NCBI lineage: Eukaryota > Metazoa > Chordata > Mammalia > Primates > Indriidae > Avahi > Avahi laniger. Next base: position 10,547 of record CAUYSK010023482.1, on the reverse strand, counting down.
TGAGAGAGATCTATGAGTTAATGTAACAGAGCATGAAAAGTTCATCGATACAGTGTCAGATTTCACACTGCAATTAAACTGTAAGACTTGTTAAATTTTAGGACAGTACCAAAGAAGAATGTCCTTAGTTGTCTGAAAAGGCTATTAAAATATCCTTCCCTTTTCCAACTACATGTCTGTGTAAGGCTAGATTTTCTTCATGTATGTCCACTCAAACAACAAAGCACATCATATTGAGAGTAGAAACAGGTGTAAGAATCCAGTTGTCATTTATTAAGCCAGACATTAAAAAGATTTGGCAAAACATAAAGCAACAACACTCCTCTTACTAATTATTTTCTATTTTGGGCGATATTGTTATTTTCATAAAATAGGAAATCTATGTTAATGTGCAGTGAGTGTATTCAAGTAAATATTTTAAAGTTTTCTAAGGTTTCCCTTCTAATATTATAAATATTGATAGATATAATCCACATAAACACAAAAGCTCTTTGTGGTTCTCAATCTTTTAAAAGTGGAAAGGAGTCCTGAGACCAGTAAATTTGAGACCCAGATGTAAGGGGGTCGCAATTACTGGGATAATGGACCTGATGGGAACCAGGGCTCAGAAGCTGACCAGGAGAACTGGGCACGTTCGGAGCACCGTGTGCAGTTTAGATGGGCCTTGGTAAAGGGCGGGAGACGGAATGGCATGAGAGGTGAGGCTGGTTGGGTGGGCAAGGACTAGTGCAGTGACGGAGTGCAGTGCTTAGGTCCTGGACTGGCTGAGTTTAAATCTTGGCTCTACCACTTGGGTGCTGTGTGATTTGGCGGAAGTTACTTAACCTCTCTGTATCTCAGTTTCTAAATACTTAAAAGTGGGATTATAATAATTGCACTGACTACAGAGGGTTGCTGTGAGGATTTAATGAAATAATCTCAAAAATACTTGACATAGTGCTTGACACAAAGGAAGCACTCAATAAATGTTTGCTATTTTGTACTAAGGCGTTTTGACTTTGTTCACCAGTAAGAAAGTATGGAGGTTTTAAGCGAGGAGGAGGCCCAAGTGGATTAAGACGTGCTGTAAGGAAAACACAGGGAGGAGAGTGTGTGTTGTAGTCGGGATTTTTCTTGATGCAATATGGGCCTGAGGGGAGAACAGTTATAGCAAGGCTGTGTTCCTACTGGAGGCTTCAATGGAAAAAATCTGTTCCCTGTATGTTGTTGGCTCATAACACCTTCCTCACACCACTCCGAACCTTTTGTTTTGGTCATCATAGCTCCTACTTCAGCTTTTGACCTTCTTGTTGCCCCATGTAAAGACCTTTGTGAGTACGTTGGATCCACCTGGATAATCCACAGTACTCGTCCAATCACAAGACCTTAATCACATCAGCAAACTTCTTCTTGCTTCGCAAGGTGACATACTCATAAGTTCTAAGAACAGGGATGTGGACATCCTTGGGTGGCCATTTTTCCGTCTGCTACATGCTCATCAAGGCAATTATAAAATATTTTATCAAGCCACGTTAATAAAATGCTGATCCTTAAGTTGAAACAGACACACATTTCTGTATTATCCATTTCCCTATGAACATCACCCCAAAACTTTAGAGGCCTAAAACAACAATAATCATTTATCTCTCTGATTTCTGTGGAGTAGGAATTCGGGAGCAGCCCAGTTGTGGTCAGACGTTGGCTAATGCCTCTGTCATCTGAAGGCACGACTTGGGCTGGAGGAGCCATGCCAAGGTGGCTGTCTCATGTGACGGGCATCTCCTCGGGTACATGAGTGTCTTCGCTGCCTGGCTCCTGGCTTCCCCCATCCAAAGAACAATGTGGAAGCCAAAATGCCTTTTTATGACCTAGACTGGGCTGATTATTTTTTTTCCCAAGCACTGTTCTTACAGTCTCAATAGCTACACCAAGTCAACTGTTCTGTGGCAGTGTTGTGGGTAACTGAATGGAAAACTCAGAGGAATTTGCTACTCAGGCCTTTTCTATTAAAAACAGCAGTGATATTATCAACAGAAGAATAGAATTCAATGATTTCTGGTTGTTATTTTTTTGACAAATTTATGAATGGTGTGTAAATATCTCATCAAACAGCTAAATACAAATTGAAATGTTGGGTATTTTTTTTTTCTAAATGTATCAGTCACTGCTCAGCTTGGTTTTCATTTTTCTCTCCACTCAGGATAACCTTGATCACCTTGCAGCCCAGTGATTCAGGGCGGGAAGCCTGTCCAAGGTGTCATGGCAGATACTCAAAGTTCGGCTGTGCACAGCCCTTGTGGGAAGCTCCCTTCCCTCCTCCTGACACTTGGCCAGTCCTCCTAAGCCAACTCTCTTCCTGAAAAATAATAACATTCCTAATTTCAAGGCCAAAAATTACCTTTCTCTCAGTACATTTTTCCTTTACCTTTCTTCTTCCAAGTAAGAAAAAGGAAAAAATAAAAACAATGATATTTTCCTAGACTTTGTAAAATCTGAATCTAGCCTATGATTATTTCCTCCCAACTAGGAAAAAATTCCTTTATCAACTTAGTTACTAATTTCTTCAATTAACTTTCCCTCTTTTATTTTTTTAAATCATTATCCAATTAGCCTTAAACACTTCTTTGGCTAAGCCTATTGTTTTATAAAGACACTGCACTCTTTTCCTTAAACATTTTTAAAATAGTTGAACATAACCAGACTTTTTCAAAATAAGGCATCCAGTGGTTACTTGCAGATTAAATTAGAGGCTCACAGATGGGGATGAGGTAATGGTGCCTGTAAGTATCATGGGAAGTTTTAAAAATCTGCTTTCTCACCCTTTTCTCACTCCACCCCTGAGTGTAGGTAAATTTAGGAAAATGTAAAAAAAAATTTTTTTTTTTTTGAGATACGATCTCATTCTGTCGCCCAGCTAGAATACAGTGGTATCGTCATAGCTCACTGCAGCCTCAAACTCCTGGGCTGGACTCAAGCAATCCTTCTGCCTCAATCCCTCAAGTAGCTGGGACTACAGGCACCCACCACCACAGCTGGCTAATTTTTCTATTTTTGATATAGATGGGGGTCTTCCTATGTCTCCCAGTCTGATCTCAAACTCCTGGCCTCAAGCGATCCTTCTGCCTCAGCCTCCCAATGTACTGGGATTACAGGTGTAAGCCACCCTGCCTGGCTGGAAAATGTAAATTTCAAAAAGTTCTGGTGAGTCTAATATGCCTCCTGTTTGAGAATCATGGTTGTGGTAGTTCCAGGTAGGTGGGGCCCATCTGGGTACTGTTGATTTCTACATATGAGCTATGCTGGGGAACAGAGTAGGAAAACCAGACATGATGGTTCTGGGGGGCCTCTGGAAGAGTTATGTTTTGAGCTAGATCTTGCATAATGATAATATAGCAAACAATTGACATGTGTTGAGACACTTTATATCATCACACTTAATCCTCATCAAAATCCTACTGTGAGGCAAATGCTATTATCGCCTTTTTGCGGATGAGGAAAATGGAGCTCAGAGAAGCTAAGTGTTTTGCCCAAAGTCACATAGCAACTAAGAAGCAGAGCTAGGATGGTTAGTGTGACTCCAAAGCTCTCACTACAACGATGCATCAGATTTGGTGGAAGGGAAGTAGCAGAGACTCATGGGGTGGATAATGGCAAGAGAATTATTTCCTACCTGATCAAAATCTTTGTGGAAGACAGACATCTGGGCTTATAAGAAGTCCTCAAAGTCAGTTATGCACATCACTATTAGCCTGGAAATTGTCTTTCTGTCTCCAGGAAGATGAGAAAGGCCAAGTTTGTATCATCATGAATATACCTGGTATAACATTATACATTTCAATTTTTCTTTCTAGTTCAATAATCATGATCATATATGAGAGTTCAGAGAGACTTTAGATCCCAAAGAGTTCTGCTTCCTGTCTGACTCCCACATTCAGCAGGTAGCAGCAGAGTATGGAGCAATGGTTCTCAATGGGGGACATATGGCAGTGTCTGGAGACAGTTTTCATCTCACAGCTGGGACGTGCTACTGGCATCTAGTGGGTGGAAGCCAGGACTGCTGCTATACATGCTGCAATGTACAAGACAGCACCCCACGACAAAGGATTATTTGGCCCCAGATGCCAATGGGCTGAGGCTGAGAAGGCTGGTGTAAAAGGTCAAGGCATGGATTTTGTATACAAGGGTTTGAATCCAGCTCTGTGTATGCTTACTAGCTGCGTGACCTTGGCCAACTTACTTAACCTCTCTGTACCCGATTTGCAAATGAGGCTAATGATAGTCCCTGCCTCAAAGGCCTAATAAAAGATTTAAATGAGTCAGTATATGTGAAACATTGGAACAGTATTGGTACATAGCAGACATGTGCGTTTGGTGTTTAGAAAGAAATTTGATGCAGTGATTACTAGTTTCCAAGCCAGCCTGCTTGGGTACGATTCCTCCATCTGTTACTTACTGGCTGTGTGACTTTGGGGAAGTCACTTAAACATTCTTGACTCAGATTCTTTATCAGTAAAATGAAGATCATAATAATATCTACCATTAAGATGTATGTAAAGTGGCCAGAACAATGATTCACACATGATAAGAGCTATATAAGCATCAGTTGTTACTATTATTCATTTATTCGTTCACTGAACACATACTTGGGCCATCGCCTCCCAAAGGATGATGTCACTTGCCTTATAGCTATTCAACAACAGAGCCAGGATTAGGACCACTGGCTCTGGCTGCAAGAATAGCTTTGCCAGGTAGGATAGGTTTATAACTCTCTACTTCTTGACATCCTGTGTGGTAGAAGGCCGGGGCATCTGTCATTCTGGGTAATTATTATTTTCGAGACAACGTGGAGAGAGGCACTATGACCTACAGTGTCACTTAGCAACTAAATGGTTCCAGTTCTGCCTTTGAAAAGCCAAGAGACCGATGGTTTTTCAATGAGGAAAATCAACAAATACTACAGGTACTGAGATTAGAGTTGTCAATAACTGGCAAAGCAATTTTGATTTCTTTCTATTATTATTACTGGAAGAAATAGTTCTTTAAAAGCCACTCTGTCCAATTATTATGTTCCAATGTAGTTCGTCATGGTGATAGTAGTGGCTTCTGAAAAGTTTTTCATTTATAGTTGTGATTTTAGGTATAGAAGAAAAAGTTTGAGTTGTGTCAAAGCTGCTAACTTTAAGAGTAGATGTAACTACTGTTGGAAAATGAAACTAATTAACGTTAAAATCCTTGTTTAAATGGCTCTAAAAATTATGTGTTATTTTAAATGGCTTTATTAGATTCTTTTTGATGACTCATATTGGAGCAATATAAACTTAGAGCTCTCATTATGGAGGAAAGCAAGACCTGGGTTTGCATACCCAGTGCCCTGGAACCCAGTGGTCTTCTCTTTGCAATCAAGAACTCAGCAAGCTCAAAATAAGTAAAAGTGGCAAATTATTTGAAGACCTTTTTCAACCTGTGTCTGACCTTCTTGATTCATTTGCAGAAGTAATTGCCTGTGGAAATTGCGGTGCTTTTATCTGTGGTGCTATTAAAACACTGGTTGAAATGAGGTGGCGCAGACTGCATTGTTAATGGGTTACCGTGCAGCGGGAGCTGTTGTTTTATTCGACAGATGAGAAGTAGCTGAAAATAACCTTCTGTCTCCCGTGTAAGAATTGCGCTTGTTAAGTGACATTCGCCAACACGGCCAAGTTTGAATGTGGTGTAGGAATTTGTGCTATTCTTAGCAGGTTATTAAATGAGAATTTTCAGGCTTTTCTTGTTATAAAATGAGGAATGTATGTGTTTTATATTCTCTGTTTTGGGGAGCTACTTTGTGTGCTCATGGCAGTGGCTGATCAGGCTGAAGAGAATTGAAGGGATAGTGCTGGCAGGAAATTCAGAGCTGCATGTAGTCATTTCCATGAGAGTGTGCTGTGCAGCAAGCTGCTGCCAACCTGTGGGGTCACTCTCTCATTCTCTCCTGGCTTCATTACCATCGTTCTGTCCAATGGAGTAAGGTTAGCACCTTCAGAGCCTCTTTATGCATTCTCAATATAGCCCACTATTTTTTCTCCCCCTCTGACCATGGGCATGGTGGGGCATTATACTTAAAACTCATTGGGAAAATACTAAGGACCAGTGTGGCATAAAGCTGTGCTTCTCAAACTTTTTTTTTTTTTTTTAATTTCAGCATATTATGGGGGTACAGATGTTTAGGTTACGTATGTTGCCCTTGCCCCCTCCCCCCAAGTCCGAGTTTCAGATAGGTCCATCGTTCGGGTGATGTGCATTGCACTCTTTGTGTATGCATATACCCGTCCCCTCCACCCTCCTCCCCCCCGCCCAACATCCAATAGATGTTATTCATATATGTGCACTTATGTGTCAGACTTTAATGTGCCTCAAAACTACCTGGAGAATTTGAAAAAACATAACCTCCTGGGCCTCGCCCCCGGAGATTCTGATCCAATAGGTCTGGGGTGGGCCTGAGAATTTGCATCTCTGCCAAATGCCCAGGCAGTGTGATGCTACTGCTCCGAGACCATAGTTTGAGAAGACTTTGGTTAACTGAACCAGAGCAGACTCACCTCTCTGGAACAGTCTTCTCAGTGGTTTGTCAGCGGCATTTACTGAGCAGCCACTGAATGCACAGGAAGATGCCCTGAAATGACTCCACCGCAATTTTTGCACTCTAGAAAGTCTTCTGTTTAAGGGAAAACACAGGCTAACATATCACCGTAGAGTTTAATCACTCAAAGCCAAGAACTGAGGAGACCAGAGTCCAGGGATGATTGATTGAAACATATTAACACTGAGTAGTTCAGGAAAGAAAACTAAGATTCATTGCGGACCTATTCCTTGCCAACATGGTGTTTGGCATTTGTCATGTTGATTCATTGAATCTTCCCAGCAACCCTGAGACATGAAGGTTGTCCCTCCCCTTTCACAAATAAGGAAACTGAGGCTCGTATGCAAGCCCAGGGCTCTTTTCTTTCCAGAGCCTGTGTCATTTTCATTACAACCTGCTGCTTCCCAGCACCGCACACGACACACCTGGTGTCTAGTTAGTGTTTGTCGAATTAAGACATCTGATGATTAAGCTGGCGAGGTAGCATTTTCAGAAAATTATTAACTCTAGAGAAAATTGTTTATCTTTAGTCTTTAACCATCCTGCTATTAATTATTATTCATTGAGCATTTATTATATACCAGGTACTATGATAAGCATTTTATATACATTATCCCACTTATTAAAAAATAAAACTATAAGATGATTATCAACTCTATTATAGACAAAGAATTTAGAGAGGGTGAATGATTATTCTGAGGTGGATAGTGGAACGAGGATTCCACATGGCAGCTTTTTTGTCTCCAAAGCCCAGACTGTGCATCTCCCTCCCGTACCAGATTGATCTACTAGCATGGCCACGAATAGTTACTTCTTTTCCTTCTTACTGTTGCTACCCGCTTCTGCCCAGACAGTGAGTTTCATAGCTATGGCTTTCAAGTCATAGGAAATAAGAATTTAAAAGTTAGTTGCCAGTTACCATGCCAGTATAAACATCATCCTCACACCCACTCCATCATTATCACATTAGAATAAGCAGAAGCAATAACAACAGCAAAGACCAAAAATGCTGCTTTCACAAAATTAGATGCGTTGCTGTTATGTGGGCCAGAAGAAATGGAATAAAGACTAAGTCTGGTTCCCAGGCCCTATTTCCTCTCCCTCCCCTCCTCCCCCCAGGTCTGTAATTACTCTTCAGCCCTTCCTCATCCATGAGTAGTTTCATTCGAAGTCACTAAGTGTGTAGTTGATATTTCAGTTGATATGTCAAAGTTCTAGCATTCATGGATTTTAGAGCTTGTGTTGAAGCCCTCTGTGCGTGATAAGCTTGGTTTAAAATGTCTCTTCTGGACCCCAGTATTGTCCTGTAATGATAAATTTTGAGTCTGCCTATGTAATTAAACAACAGTCTTCATTCAGGCTACTGCTCCAGGTTTCTGTCTTAATGAAATGCCATCTAGTGTATGTCAACTGTCCTGACAGTTGACTCCAGGACAATTAACTGGAAGAGAAAATAACATTGAGGGATCTCTGTGTACAGCTCAGTATTCTGGGTGCTTGCACACAGTATCTCATTTCATTGTGCCAATGACCCAGGGAAGTGAGCAGGTATTTTTTCTGTTTTTTTTTTTTGTTGTTGTTGTTGTTAGACTGAGAGAAACAGAGGGGAAAATGAACTTTTACCTCTGGCCACACAGTTCTAAGCAGCCGAGCTGGAATTTGAACCCAGGAGGATATAACTCTGAAGATTCCTTCTTTCTTTCCTTATCAAGAGATAATATTGTGGGTGCAGAAGTCGCTGGGTTCACCTGTATGGATTTGCTGGGCTGCCCTTAACATAGAAAGCAGAAAATTCGATTTCTGAACTCTATGTCTTTTTAAACCCCATTTGCTCTATTTCATTAATGACTTGGAAGTGAGAGAGTGTCTCTGGACGGCTCTGAGCTCTCAGTGCCAATGTCGTGTGTGTTACTGACTCCTCCCCCACCACCCCGGCCCATCCCCCGCACAGCCACCAGTGCGGCTGGCTGATTTAATGAGCAGTTCGTCCTGATCAGATGGCTGGCTATGGAGAATCAAGGATCGTAAGACTGGAAATTTTATTTTAAGGGAAATTCATATAACATTTTTTGGCAAAACAATGGAATTGAGTCTCCTTAAAATAAGCAACAGTAAAATGTAATCTTAATATTAATAGCTATTGCACTATCTGGTTCAAAAGCAAAGCTTGGAAAGTGCTTCTATTTCCACAGTTTTCCTGTTGGTATCTATGAGACCAAGGGGTGGCAGGGTGGCCAAGGTGGAATAGAGTTGAAGGATGGGAAAAGAGATGAGAGAGAGAGTGAGAGAGAATTGCTACTGTCTATATTTAGAAAAGACTGGCTTTTATTAGATGAGCCTGTTTCTTTTTGATCTGTGTATTCCTATTCTGGAAAAAGTAATCAGTGAATAATTCAACCAGCCCTGACGATGAAGAACGAGTTAAAACCAACGTTTATGTCCATACAGTTTAACAACATATTCCGAAATAAAACCAGGAGTTGCGGCTGGGCACGGTGGCTCACGCCTGTAATCCTAGCACTCTGGGAGGCCAAGGCGGGCGGATTGTTTGAGCTCAGGAGTTCGAGACCAGCCTGAGCAAGAGCGAGACCCCCGTCTCTACTAAAAATAGAAAAAAATTAATTGGACAACTAAAAATATATATAGAAAAAATTAGCCGGGCATGGTGGCGCATGCCTGTAGTCCCAGCTACTCGGGAAGCTGAGGCAGGAGGATCGCTTGAGCCCAGGAGTCTGAGGTTGCTGTGAGTTAGGCTGATGCCACGGCACTCACTCTAGCCAGGGCAACATAGTGAGACTCTGTCTCAAAAAAAAAAAAAAAAAAAAAAAAATTAAATAGAGCTGAAAGAAGAACCAGAGAAAACATTTGCAACAAACATAACATTAAAAAGGCTGATTTATTCAATAAACAAAGAATTCTTATATACCAAATAAAAGCAATGGTGAAATCAAAGTGGGACTGGGGAATGGGGTGGCTATTTTCCTGCCCTTCATTCTTTGATAAGAACAACAGACTTTCTTTCAATCTTTTGTAAAGTATTGTGCAAGAACAATTTCAAGGCAAGGTCTTTAGCTTTAACGTTTCCAACAAAGTTGCTTATCTTAAGCTCTTCCTATGTAGAGATTCTGGTGGTTACCACTAATAAGACAATCAACTCAATAGAATAATGGGCAAAGAACATAAACAGGCAATATAAAATAACTACATGAAAAGATATTCCACTCCAGTTATAGTGACAAAAAGTTACATTAAAATAACAATGTGATACCATTTCCCACCTATCAAATGAGTAAAGATTTAAAAGACATGTTATCCTGTGTTAGAGAAAATCAGGGAAATGTGACTCTTCTTTACCATTGGTGAGAGTGTGAACCAGTACAACTTTTGGGCTGCATTATATATATATATACATATATATTAATATGTATAAAATAAGTTGACCCTTGATAGGGGTACCAAACCCCAAGGCATCTGAGAATCCATGCATAACCTTTGACTCCCCCAAGCCTTAACCACTAATAGCCTACTATTGACCAGAAATCTCATCGATAACCTAAACAGTCAATTAACATAATTTTGCATTTTAAATGTATTATATACTGTATTCTTACAATTAAATAAGCAAGAGAAAATGTTATTAAGAAAATCATAGGGGCCAGGCGCGGTGGCTCACACCTGTAATCCTAGCACTCTGGGAGGCCAAGGCGGGTAGATCGCTCAAGATCAGGAGTTTGAGATCAGCCTGAGCAAGAGCGAGACTCCGTCTCTACTAAAAATAGAAAGAAATTAGCTGGACAATATAGAAAACTTAGCTGGGCATGGTGGCACATGCCTGTAGTCCCAGCTACTCGGGAGTCTGAGGCAGAAGGATTGCTTGAACCCAGGAGTCTGAGTTTGCTGTGAGCTAGGCTGATGCCACGGCACTCTAGCCTGGGCAAAAGAGTGAGAC
>CAUYSK010023479.1:0-35056 GCA_963575035.1 Avahi laniger | reverse complement strand
GAGATGTCCCACCTTTTTGGGCCAAAACAATGTATGCCTCTCACGTATTGATTTATGATGTTACCTGTAACCCCTGTCTCTCTGAAATGTGTAAAACCAAGCTGTAACCCAGCCACTTGCTCAAGGCTTCTTGGGAGTGGCTCCAGGCCATGGTCCTCAAATTTGGCTTAGAATAAACTTCTTTCAAATATTTCAGAATTTGGATTTTTCTGTTCACATGGTCATGATATTTTTTTTTGCTATGGAGAGCATGATAATCCTAGTGGCATTTAAGTAGCAATGTTCTGTCAGCCAGGTGCAACATTCATGGAAGGGGAGGGATGTGGGGGTGAGGATGCTTGTGTGGTGGACAGTCGACATGTATGGAGAGAGGGGGCAGGCAAGGAGACTGTGAACAGAAAAGTGGGTGCAAATCTGGAGATCTTGGATCAACGATAATAATAATGGTTGACATTTATTAGCTTGTAGTGTGTGCCAGGCACTGTTAGAGGCATTATATACATTAACTCATTTAATTTCCAACAACCTGTGAGGTAGGTGGTGTTATTATTTGTACCTCACAGGTTTAAAGACACAAGTGGGGGTAAGTAACCTGCCCAAGGTCTCACAGTTAGTAAGATTTGAGGTGCTCTCCACTGACTGCCCAGGGATGGAAATGCAGGGCAGTGGTAGAATCCAGACTGTCCACTAAGCCTTTCTGCAGGGAGCAGAGGGCGTGCTAAGCCTATTTAGGGTAAAACCTGCCCTTGGGAAGCCACGGCACTGTCTTCCTTCATCCTCAGATCACAATGCTGCTGTGTGGGACCTAGGGGCAGATGGGTGGGGCCAGCAAGGTAGCTTATAACTGGGACATCTTCTCTGTGGCTGAGTCTGTAAATTAGGACATCCTGAGATTTCAGCGAAATGTGCTTATAGGGAAGGAAGAGCATGAGTTTTGGTGTAGAAAGGCATCTGAGCTAGGTATCGCCACTTCCCACCTGTGCATCCTTGCATAAGTTACTTCACCTTGCTGACGCTTTGTTTCCATACCTGCAAAATGGAGATGAGAATAATCCCTTCCTCACAGGGCTGTTGTGAGTATTAAAAAGGGTGAGGAGGTAAAACACTCAGCACCTAGCATATATAAATGCTCCTTAAGCGTTAGCTATTTTGTTATTGCTCAACTATATTTTGTTAAACATCTACCAGATTAGTCAGCATAAGAAAAGGAAACTGAAAATTGGAAAAATGCTGGGATAGCTACAGAGGAAAATGCTAATATGGTTGCAGCCAGTTGAGACACACCCGATTTCCATCTTCTGATTTCCATCTTCTCTTTGTTAAAGGACCTTTCAGCACATGCTCTGGAGATAATGAAAAGCTCGTTATTCTTTTCTCCTTTGGTTTGCGACCCTTCCTTTCAGGAGTCTGACAAAGGGGGAAAGTGCCGGTTGCCTTATCTAAAACGGTGTAATAATTGGTTGTCTGAGTGGCATTTTGTATTTGATTTTCCCAAGGGGATAGTTGCTGGAGCAGATGGACCGTCAGGGCCCCAAGGTCAGCCCCTGGGCCTTCTTACAAGAATGTGTTTAATGTATACTCATAATATGCACATGTCCACACAGTGTACACATGCAAAATAAAGCTGCAGAAGCAGCAAGCTTGTGCAACTAAAAAAAAAAAAAGCTGATTAAAAAAACAAAATAAAGCAAAATTTCTGTGCAAGGACTTCAATTCCACCATTATTGTAAGCCTCCAATCTCACCCTCATCTAAAGAAGATTGCATGTTATTGATCTCTGAAAACCACTTCGGCAATCTCTTTCCTAGCAGGCTGTTTTTTTGTATTTTTTTTTTCAGTTGCAGAGATGCCTTCTTTCTTTCTAAAGATGGCCATTTTCTTTCCTTCAGTGTTTGTGCTTCTTTATGCATCAATATAAGAGAAAAAAAAATTTTTAATATTGTTTCTCTGAAAACCAGTCAGTAGCTGGTTGCTTTTTATTTACTTGCGTTGTTTCCAAGATGCTTTTGTGGACTTTGTGCGCCACCAAGTGGCGGTGAATAGCCAAAAACCTTTGGGGAAAAAGATGTTTTAGAGATGAAAGAAAGTATCAGATGTAGCTGATCAGTTTTCTTTTAAATGAACTAGAGAACCTGGTGCTTCAAAAGCAAGATACGACCAGGTAATTGCAATCAACATTACTGCAATGCTGACCTTTTATTCCTTTGGCTCTATTGTGCAGTTTTATTATTGTTGTTGCTGCCATGTGTTTTAAAAAACCAAGTTTTTGTGATGGTTTATAATATCTATTTCCCGAAGCTTTTATAGAAATTAACATTTTAGTAGTTTAACGATTGGATTGATAGCAATCTAATCCAAGTTTGCATGTTCCCACCACTTCTCAAGGGGGTATCTTAGAGAAGTGTCATGGGACTCATCTGAGGAGAGAGCTGCTTTCTCCGCCTATTGCAGCTGAGGCTTCCATGTCACCGTCTGTTTCTTTCTGCAAGATCCCGCCCACCTTATTGGGCAAACTGAATTATAGGCACACACACTGTTAGTGTATGCCAAACTCAAAGCCAAGTAGGTCTTTTGGATGAGACAACAGCTGGTCCAGTGTCAAGTACAGATAACAGGAAGATCAAACACAGACCCTTCCTTTTGCTCACATTAAATTTAATCTTGTTGGTTTTGGTCCCAGTGTTGCTGGGGGCCAGTGAAGTGTGTTATTCATCTGGTTTCATTTTATGTCATCTAGAAATTTAATAATAATTTCATCCATGTCTCAAGCTATTGATAAACATGTTGAATAGGACAGGACCAAAAACGGTTGTGGTAGCACACTAGAATTCTCTGTGCAGGATCATTAATCAGAATTTTGGGGATTGGTTTGAGAAATTTAGCTGGCTACTGTGAAGTTAAGAAAATAATCACAACTATGATTATTTTTGATCATCTTTTATATCCAGGCCTTGAGCCAGGTCTTTGACATGTATTATTTCAAAGATTCATGACATTTCTGCAAAGTAGGCATTATAGCCTCATTTTTTTTTTTTTTTTTTGAGACAGAGTCTCGCTTTGTTGCCCTGGCTAGAGTGCTGTGGCATCAGCCTAGCTCACAGCAACCTCAAACTCCTGGACTGAAGCAATCCTTCTGCCTCAGCCTCCCGAGTAGCTGGGACTACAGGCATGTGCCACCATGCCCGGCTAATTTTTTCTGTATATATTTTTAGTCATCCAGATCATTTCTTTCTATTTTTAGTAGAGACGAGGTCTCGCTCTTGCTCAGGCTGGTCTCAAACTCCTGAGCTCAAACAATCCGCCTGCCTTGGCCTCCCAGAGATCTAGGATTACAGGCGTGAGCCACAGCGCCCGGCCTAGCCTCATTTTTAAAAATGTCAAATGGAAGAATGGAGAAATTAAGTGATACGTCCAAGGTCACACCCAACTTGGAGGTGACGTAGCTGAATTTGAACATACACCTGATCGACTTCGAGGTCTAAACACTTTTCACTGGACCAAATTGCCTCATTGTTCAGTCTTCTGAGGCATGAATCTCTAAAAGGTGACCTATGAGCAAAAGAAGTAGAGAAATAGAATTACAAGTTCTAACAAATTCGGTTTGAAAGAATTAGTATTGTTGGCATAATTAATTAATTCATTACTAAGGAAAGTTGAAAGTGTATATTCATAATTTTGCTGAGAATATGGCAAAGTCTCATTGTGACAAGAATGTCAGTCTACCTTTAGTCAATATGATACATGGAATAAGTACCAACCACTCATTAGTGAGTTACATGTTTTCAAATTTGCTAAAAATATATGCCTGTCATATAGTATCAGACTAGTAATGAGAGTGTATCCTCGTATCTCTGCTGACCCTAACAGGGATGCTTTTAATGTTCTGCTCTTACATGAGATACTTGCTGTAGGTCTCTGTTTGATAGCCTTTATTTGGATGATGAAGTTTCTGTCTATATCTAGCTTACTAAAAGAATTTTTAAAAAATCAAATGCTTTTTATGTGTCTAATGAAATGGTCATATTAAACATTTTTATTATAAAATACATCATATGCATAGAGAAGTTCTCTAAGACATATGTATGGTCCAAAGAACAATAATGAATACTCTTGTATGAAGTCACTTGTCTGGGAAAGATATTTCTATTGAATGTTATCAGTCCCTTAGAAGCCCGCATGGTTCCCTTCCCTTCTCCCCAGAAGCAACTGTTATTCTTACATTTGTGTTCATGGTTTGCTTATCTTTGTGGTTTCACCTTCCAGGTCCATAATATTAAGAATGTATAATTTAACTTTGCCTGTATTTGAACTTGATAAATGGAAATACGTAGTATTTGTTCTTTTGTGCTTGCTGTTTTTGGCCCAACGTGGAGCTCCATCCACGTCCACGCACCGTAGCTGTCGCGTATTCACTGCCCAGTAGCCCTCCGCGGTATGCAGGTGCCGCTGTGTATTTATTCATCCTCGTGTTGATGGACATCTGAGTTTGTTTCCTGTTTTGGGCTATTACAAACACTGTGTTATAAATATTCTTGCATATATCCCTCAGAACACGCATGCTGTTTCTTCTCTGTGGTGGCCATAGAGGTGCTCTGCTCAGATGTTCTTCAGGGGAATCAGCTTTGAGGAGCACAGCTGATTGACAGCCTCCCTGCTGCACCTTTGGATCTAAGGTGGGTCTAAAACAGCTTCCTTGTCCCACCCCAGCCAGTACCCAAGATAGTAAGACAAAAACATCTCACATTCCAGGGCTGGTGCCATCATTAAAGAAAGGATGCTGGGAGCTAACGTTTCTGGACAATGTGAGTTTAACTTGCACTGAGTGGGTTGGGAGCAGGAATAGGGGATGAGGGGAGGATTAGGAATGCCCTAGCTCATTTTTGTTTTTGTTTTTTAGAGACAGAGTCTTGCTCTTTCTCCCAGGCTGGAGTGCAGCGACATGATCGTAGTTCACTGTAACCTCGAATTCCTGATCTCAAGAGATTCTCCTGCCTCAGACTCCAGAGTAGCTGGGACTACAAGCATACACTATCACACCTGGCTAATTTTTCTATTTTTTGTAGAGACAGGGTCTGGGTACGTTGCCCAGGCCGATCTCGAACTCCTGGCCTCTAGTAATCCTCCCGTCTTGGCCTCCCAGAATGCTGGGATTACAGGTGTGAGCCACTGTGCCCGGCTTTTACCTCATATTTGAATCTACTGAGTGCCATGTGCTAAATTTCAAAAGGGTGATTTTTGTACCCTAAGTTCAAAGGGAAGGGAACTAAAATTTATTTGGAAACTACTCAGTACCAGGTACTGTATTAATGATAATTATAATAATTATAATATATGATTATGATAGTAATAATAATGTTGAAAAATAAAGATAACTTATATTGAGTGCAGAGTCTGTGGCGGGTGTTTCATGCATGCCGTGTACTATAATTCTCTCAAAATCCCTGTGGAGGAAATAGAAAAACCCATTTTGCTGAAGAGGGAACTAAGACTAAAATAGTTCTCTTCATTTTGTTTCTGTATTTAGTGCTTCTTACCCTCAGCATACAGTCAGACTAACAAACCCAACCTTAGAATTTCACAAAACTTTTTTTTGTTCTGTTTGTTTTGGTTTAAATATTTAGACATTACAGACAAGCTGATTCACCCTGAATTCAATCACATTAGTAGTAAATTTCTCTCTCTCTACAATGTTTCCATTTTATCGAAATAGGATGGGAGAGTTGATATAAGTTCTTCTTGACTGCTAAAAACTTGGTAAATTTATTGATTTATTGGCATTAAGAGAAATCACAAGTTAAAAAAACTACTAGGAATCTCAAAAGATAGTCATGTATTAAGACTTATAAGCAATATTCTCATATCTCAGAATAAAATTTCAACTCTCTTCAGAGACCTTCAAAGAAGATCAAGGCTAGAAGAGTCAAAAATGTGAATTACATTAAGACCGACTGCTGCCTATAGTAGCAAGAAAGAAAATAGAACCAGCATGAGCAATCACGTCCAGCAAGGCCGGAATGCTATCTGCCGTTTTCCTTGGGCTTCCCTGGAATTTTTTGATAAGACAGATCTGAAATTTTTTCCGAATGGTGGGTCTTTGATAAACAGCCTGATGTCATGAACAGGCAGTATTCATTAACTCTCCATTCAGCTCCATTCTAGGAAAACTCACTTTGTTCATTTTTATTTAGAAAATATTTCTTTCAGGATAATACATTTTGAATGAAGTAGATGAATTAGATTTCATACAATTATGTACACATGCTGTCTTTCCTATCTGAAGATGATATGAGTGTCTCAGCGTCAATTGCTTTGTGTTGATGTCTCAGTAGTGATGACAGATTTTCTCTGATTGAGCTACTGTCACACTTTTTGCCTGCGGTCAACATCAGTATGCTCATGAAAGATGCCTGGCTGGCAATGAGGCATGCGGTGATGGAAAAAAGATCAGAGACATAAAAAAGTACAGCTGGAAAACATTTTAGATATTATCTACTGGTTCTAAAACTGCAGTGAAATATGGACTCCCTTGAAGAGCAAATTTCTAGGTCCTTAGTGTTGACCTAACTTATTTATAATATTTAAATATATACCTACATAAAACCAGGTCAAAAACTAATTATTCATTTAATGTGACATAATATTTTGTTAAACATTTATAACATTGAATTTAATATAAAATATAAAAAAATTTTGAGTTTTATATGTCATTTGTGGATCCGATTCTTTTGATCTTGAACATAATGGACCATTATTTGAGTATTATTATTGATATTATTTTGCTTTTTAAAAAAGAATTTTTATTCAACCACTAATCTATTGGCTGGACCTGTAAATTTAATGGTGTCCAATATTGAATATTAAAAAGCTTCTTTCAACCAGAAAAACTTCTGTGAGTATCGGCTGCTACATTTACCCTAATGAACTGTTTCAGTTGGTATGCATAAGCAATATAGTTGCTAGCAAAGTGAATATGATTCTAACTGCCACAATGTTATTATTGTCTTTGTAGTTAGCATGTTCAGTGTGCTTTATGATTCTTGAATTCTAGCACCTCTATTTTCTGTTTGAATCACTGGGAACACTTCATTTCACAGTGCCTCTGTGGTACCCTGTAACTTATTTTGGTATAAATTGAATTGTTTATCTGTTACATTTATACCTCTTCTGTTCTCATTAGCCTGTGACAAGGAGTACATCATTCTGCTTTACTGTATTGGATTCAGGTAATTAAATGAGTAAAATGTTAGGATGGGAACTCGTAGCACAGACTGAGAAAGAATTCTAGACACAAAGATTAGAGCAGTTTTAAAGGAAGAAAGTTTATTTTACTTCCCAAAGGGAAGGGCGCCATATGAAAGAAAGAAAAGAGAAGTGTCTGCATGAGGATAAGGGGTTTGGGTCTTTTATGGGGATAAAGAGGAAGAAAAAAGTGTGATTGTAAAATGAAGCGGCTGCATCTATTTTTCCCCATTTTTGTCTTCTCTGTCAGGCTGATTTACCAGTCTCCCTGGAAGGTGGGCTGGCGGGAAATGGGGAAGGTCACACTCCTTTATCTGCTCAGTTGGAAAAACAAGCTCTTGGAGAGACAACAAGTTAAGCCACAAGTGGTTAATCAAACAAAAGGGCAGTTGTGTGCTGTGATTTCTCTCTTCAAAGGGTCAATTATGTGGTATGAGTTTTCTCTTTTTTTTCTTCCCGTTTGTTTATTTTTTTCTGTTAGTTTATTGGCAAGGCCATCTTTTCATAAAACATGTAGAACAATGCCTGACACATAGTAAGCATTCAATAACCCTTATTTTACGTCGTAGTGTCTGAAATCTAAATTTATCTAAAGGATGCAAAGAAGAAGCAGTTGCACCCTTAGTATAAGAAACAGATACAGTGTCCCTGTTGCCAAACTCTGTTTTGAAATGAGCTGATCATACATTTAATGGATAGATATATGTTTAGAAAATGGAAATTCTTACAGAAATGTTTGTTAAAATTTCCATCAATTTTAATTTTGATGTAATTATATCCCTCTTCTTTTTCTTAGATTCTTTGGAGACAGTATGGGGGAACCTGGAACTTCTGGTAAACAACCCTAATTCCAATTCAATTCTAATTCTGGGGTAGGGTCCAGTCAGGCATGCTTTTGTTTTTATCCTTTAAAACAGCAAGGGGTGAGAACCATTGAGTTACATGAGATCTACATTCAGCTAATTATTATCAAAACTGACATAATCTTTCTCTGCTTGAGTCTTTTTATCTATAACATGGGAAGATTTGATGAAGTAATCTCTAATCAATTTTTTAGTTCATGTACCCTAAATTTGGCTAACAACCATTCCTCTACTATGCATAAACATTTCAACAGACTTAATCCTCAAAAGTTGTACAGGTAATTCTGCTTTATTGTAGAAACATTAGAAATAAAGATAAGCAGAAAGGAAAAAAAAGTAAAGGTCATTTATTGACATTTTATAATCTTTCCATACTTTCAGAGTGTGTGTGTTAAACCTATCATTATTGTTACTAGTGTTTGGGGTATTTTCAACAAAGTATATTTGATATATTAGCCAAAAAACTGAGTAGAATAACATATCAGTAGTTTTTCTTGTTGTTTTTAATGTCAAATAATCTTCCTCTGAAGAGTCAAGGACATTATAATGCCTGCATAACAGTACTCCATGCTTTTCATTATTTGATTTGCAGCAAATGATTCACAGCTTTATAAATGATAACTTTTTTACCCTCATTTATCACACTTCATTTCCTGAAGGATCAAGGTAAGCATCTTGATTTTATTCTGCACCTGAGTCATTAGAATTTTCTCTAGTCACACACACTTTACTATGTGAATTACTAGCTAATGTGTTGCATGTTAGATTTCATTCTGATGTGCTTTTTAAACTACACAGATGAGAACATTTACTCTGAATTTTAGGGATATTTTAAGCTGTAATTAAAGAACTATGCATGCAGCAAGATTGATGAAGCTTTGAGAAATTTAATTTAATTTCACCTTTTGAAAAAGTATATATCCTTCATAAGAGCTTGAGGTATGAAAGGCTTCAAGAAAATTCACAATTGTTTCTTTATTCACAAAATCCGCTGAAGTGAAACTATAAATATGATCTCTTATAATATTTGTAATATCTGTTACAATATTTGTAATATCTCTTACAATATTACAATCTCTTCTACTTCTTTTTCTTTTGTGTTTTATCCACACTTAGTCTGCAATTCTGACATGAAGACACTTTCTACCCAAACCTGGACTATTTGGATTGCATTATTTCCCTGCTACTGCTCATTTATACATAGACCAATTTTGAAAACTGTGTGTTAAAGGGATAATGGTTCTTTGAAAAAATGTCATATAATAGTGCCATCTGTCATACATGACTTTTTTTTCCTCCTTCACTGCCAAGCTAAAAACTTGCAAATGTTATTTCAGTTAGAGATAAGGGCTTTGGACTAGAATTAATATTATTTTACTTTACCATTTAGCACAGTCATCATTTGAGATCTTGGAGGTACCATTGTAAAAGATAATAGCTTATTAATTTAAGGAAGATCCTGGGTGTTCTTGGCTCCTGTTACTCTGTTAGTATGTTGATTCAATGAGGTTGCTAGACAGTGTTAGAATGTGAAATTTATACCCTACACATTTGACAAACATCTACTGAGAAAAAATGAGTGTTCAACAGGAGATGAAGATGCCTTTTATCTCTTGCTAAATAACAATTTTTAAAAGCGACGCAAAGAAATAAAATTATAGTTAACAATGTAAGTATAAATATATATTCAATTTTAATAAATGTATCTCTTCTTTTTTCAGATGCTGTCCACAAGTCTGTGTTATTTGTATTTTTAAATCTTCTCTTGCAGCATCCGTATAACTGAAGTTTCTCTTGTTGAGGTCACCAGTGATGTCCGTGTTGCTAAATCCACTGCTCAACTGTCAGTAGCATTTGGCAGAGCTGATCATTTCCTTATCCAGGAAACACTATTCATTTGACTTCCAGGATACCACAATCTCCTGGTTTTCCTCCTACTTCACTAGCCACTTTTTTTCTCAGTTTACTTTTGCTGGTTCCTCCTATCTTCCCAATCTTTTGACTTTGGTGTTCCCCAGGGTAAAATTCTTGAGCTTTTCCTCTTCATTGTCTTTACTTACCTCATTGTCAGTTTTATCCAGTTATATATAAATTCCAAACACCAATCATATTCTAACAACTCCTAAATTTATACCTCTAGTCTGGACCTCTCTTCTTAACAACAATCCGGTATGTCCAGCTATCTATCATCTCCGCATAGCTACTTGGAAATCTAATAGGCATGTCCAAATCAAACTGCTCCCCTCCCCAACCCCATGGTTTTCTCTGTCTCAGTTAATGGATTCAATCCTTCCAGTTGCTCAGGCAGAAATCCTTAGGGTTATCCTTGACCTCTTTTTTTCTCACACATCCTACATCTAATCCCTCAGCGAATCTCATTGGCTCTATTATCTTTAAAATATGTCCTTTATTGACTACTTGTCACCACTAGCCCCTGGAGCATATGACTATTATCTCTTGCCTAGATTAGCTTCCTGACTTCCTAACAGTAGCTTCCTAACTCATCTTGTCTCCCCGCACTTTACTCTAAACACAGCAATCAGACTGCTCATTCTGTTGAATTAAATCTTAAACATTAAGTCAGATTGTGGTACTTTTTTAAAAAAAAAAAACTGTCCAATGGCTTCCGATTTCCCTCAGAGTGAAGCTGAAGTCCTTATAATAGGCAGCAAGGCCCCATTTAACCTGACTCCCATAATCTCTACAACCTGATCTCCTGATTTTCTGACCTCCCCTGAGGCTGCCTCTATATTCCACACCAATCACCTCATCTTCTTGTTGTTCTTCAACAGGTTGGGCATGACCCTCCTTAGTGCATTCTTGCTTGTCCTCTGTCTGGGTTGCTCTTCTCCAGACATCCATGTGGCTTTTCCTCAATGCCACATTCTCCTTTATGCCTTCCATGGCCATACTATTAAACATTTTCAAGCACATTCCACTCAATGCTCGATGCTCTGACACTCCATCCTACTTCCATGCTTTGGTTTTCTTGTAGCATTTATCACTTTCTAACACAGTATATAATTTACTCGTTTATTTTGTCTGGTATCTGTCTCTGCATACTAGAACCTAAACTCCATGAGAGCCAAGATTTTTTCCCCTCATATATTCCCAGTGTCTCAAACCATGCAGACCATATGGTAGATTCTCAATAAATGTTTAGTAAATGAATGAATGAATATGGCAAGGTAAGTACTGCTAGTGTTGTAAAAAGAAAAATCTTTAATTTTCCAGAAAAATTCAAAATTTTTTCAAGGTATCATCTGGAATTAGGGATGTCATGAGGAGGAAGGGAGAAAGCAAAAGTATTTTAAATATATTATTTTATTGGCAGAAGTCAGAGATCAGGGAGTTAAATAAGATTGGAACATGGAAATGCACACCTTATTGGATTGAAAGACAATATAGTAAAATGTCAATTCTCACAAAATCAATAAATTAATTTAATGCAATCCCAAATAAAATTCCAAAGAGAATTTTAGAAGAAGGGAGAATTGGAAAATTGAATAAAATGATTTAAAATTCTTGTGAAAAATAAATGCTCCAAAATTAAAAAAATTGGGGAAAAAAGAATAGTGAAGGAGAATTTACTCTAATGGATATCAAATGTGATTGACCTAGGAATACACAATGCATTTATAGGAAAAAATAGAAGAGAACAGAATCTAAAAATACATTCCATTATATGTGAGAATTAAATAGATGCAAAAATGATAGTTGTTTCAATTCAGTGAGAAAAAAGGAATTATTTAAAAAATGGTGCCAGCCTGACTGGCTATGAATATGGAAAAAGACAAAATCTCCATATTAAACCATAAACAAAAAATTTCAAATGGATTAACAATTTAATTTAAAAATACTAATATCCTACAAGAAAATCTAGGTGACCATGTGAAAAATCTATGGGCTAGAGATATCTTAACCATGACTGGAAATCTAGAAACTGTTAAAAGATAGAATATTTGATTATATAAATATGGCAAAGGATATATAAATTAAGTCAAAATGCAAATGAAAGGCCTGGAAGAATATTTGCAATACAGAGCGTATACAGAGGATGACTAGGTATAATATTAGAAGAGGTCCTACAAATTAAAGTAAGTTACCAAAGGACCCTAATAGAAATAGAATCAAAAAACATGAACAAGCCATTTACAGAAGAGAAAATTCAGATAGGTAGCAAGCACATGAAAAGATTCTCAAACTCACGAGTGATGTAAATTAAAGGAACATCAAGATGTCGTTTTTATAATTCTCGGACAGATGGAAATGAAAAATCCCAATAGTGCTGGTGGGAATACAGGGCAAAGGGTACTTTGATTCACCAAGATGAAAATATGTGTTGTTGGAGTTTTTCTGTAATATAACATCAGGCAACAAGATTCAAATTATAAATCCATATACACTTTGACCCGGAAGTTTTACTCCTGAGACTATCCCTTACAAATAAAAGCACCAGTATTTAAAATATTTGTGTAGTTGTGTTTATCATAGTGTGGTTTATAGTGGAGAAAATCTAAACCCAAAGTGAATGCCCACCATGCAGCAGCCAGAGCATAGAATTTATGCTGCCATTACAAAGAATTAGTTAGATCTACCTATGCTCGTTGCTTTGGAGGGATTTCCACGAGGTAACATGAATAGAGTAAGGAGACAAATGGTGCATAAAATAATCAGGTTTTTATAAAAGAATCACAAACTCCTGTGTATGTGCATGATTAGTAGATTTCTCATTTGCATGCATGAAAAAAAAGAAAATTATTGTAGACTATGTACTAGGCTGCTAACATGGGCTACCTAAGGCAAAAAGGGGGGTAGATGAGGGAGGAGGAGCTAAGCAAAGAAGAAAAACAGGAATAGAAAATAAAATATGTTGATATAGTCTCATTTGTTCATTTATGCACAATTCTATATATTTATTTGTAAAGGCAAAATGAAATCAAATGGGATGAAACCAAATAAAATGGACTATGTGGAATTATGGTCCTGCTTTCCCTCTTCCCCCTCTACCAATTTCCTGCCTCTTTCCTTCATTTTGATTTGCTTGTGTAAATAACACTTCTATTTCCTAGCTTGGTAGTTGCCCACCCCAGAAATGGGAGTGGGTGGGTGTGATGCTAGGAGTGGGGCTGAAATTAGCCTCAGTTGTGTCCTAATTAAATGCACACCTCTTTTCTGAATCCTGTTTGAGATCACACTACGTGGAATTTTCAATATGTACTCACATTTCATTCAGTAAGTTAACACATATTTCCTCAGTGCCTATCATATACCAAACCTTGGGATAGGCACTGTGGTTTGCAGAAAGATAAATTCCCAATTCTCAAGGAGATTTTGGTTTGTGGTGGGAAACAATCATTTAACGGGGTTTTTTTTTTTTTAAGGCAGTCTCCCTCTGTAGCCTGGCTAGAGTGCAGTGACATGATCACAGCTCACTGCAGTCTCAAACTCCTGAGCTCAGGTGATCCTCCTGCCTCAGTCTCCCAAGTAGCTGGGACTACAGGCATGCACCACCACACCTGGCTAACTTTTTCTATTTTTAGTAGAGACAGGGTCTCACTTTTGCTCAGGCTGGTCTTGAACTCCTGACCTTAAGCGATCCTCCCACCTCAGCCTCCCAGAGCACTAGGATTACAGGCATGAGCCACCACACTCGGCACAAACATTTAGCGTTTAAGATTAGATGAGTAAGTGTTAGAATAGACATATTAACAAAGTGGTTGGGAGGTGGAGGAGAGATGATAGATATCAGCAAATGCTTTCTAGAAATGCCAATGGTACTGGCCTGGATATGCTGAGGAAACAACACAAGTGAGGCTTGGAGTCGTCATGGTTCACCATGGGTTTGGGACATGGGGAGCTGGCCAATGTGGTTGGGTACAGAGCATTTGGACAGGTGAGGATTGCAGGATTGTTTGAGATCAGATTATGGACAGCCTTGAATTCCATGCTAAGGGTTTAAAACAGGGGCCTAACATGACCTGTGCATTTTAGGAACTTCAGTCCAGGTCAGTGTGTGGAATGAACTGAAGAACAGAGGTCGGAGGCACAGGTAAGAAAAGCTCGAAGTTATGCAGCAGTCTCTGAGACAGGTGTGGCTGCTGAGGAGGCCTTGGGCTGGGACAGGGGAGGTGGAAGTGGAATAGGTAGCAAGAGCTGGGTAGGGGGATTTTGAAATGACGTAGAATAATTTCTTTCTTTTTAAAATTTCTTACTATAGTAATGACTGCATAGACTTATTATAGAATTATTTGACATTTTATTAAACAAGGACAAAGAGAGGGATTGTTGGAAGCGATTGAGATTTTTGGTCTGGGTAAGTGGGAGGAGGCAGATGCTGCTAACACATATGGGAGGGAGAGGGAGCAGATTTGCGGAAGACGAGAAGTTAAAAGAATTTTTCAAGGTGGAGTTTTACGTGAGGTACCAGTGGGGCAATCATTCATCCATGCATTCCGTTCATCAGGCCATGACTGGGTGCCTACTTTATACCACTTACTGTTTTAGGCACCAGGGATACAAAATTGAACAAAATAGACAAAAATTCCTGCCCTCATGGAGCTTGCATGGAAAGCATACAATCAACAAAATAAACCAGTAAAATATACGTTTTAGAAGTAGCAGACACAATGGGGAAGAGTAAGGCAGGGAAAGGGAACAGGGAATACCTGGATCCATGGTAGCCTGGGTTGCAGTTTTAAAGAGTGTGGTTAGGAATATCTCGCTGACGTCAGCTAAGGACGCATAGGAAGCGAGAGAGCGAGCCAGGCATGTATAGGGAAATGGTGTTCCAGGCACAGGAAACAGCAGATACAACGGCCTGGAGGTGGAAGTGTGGCTGGCCTGTTAGTCTAGGCCATTCTAACAACTTTGAAAATATACAAGGAACACATGGATAAATGAAGGTATAAAACACACTGACAGAAATAACTGTCTGAAGTTCAAGAGAGAAATTTGAGCTGGTGATAGATTCAGGATCAGCCTCATAGACATGATGGTTGAAGCCAGGAGAGTAGGAAGAGAGGAAAAGAAAAGTGTGTGAAGTTCAAGCTGTTTGAGAAGCCCCAACTGCAAGGCGAGGGCAGAGCTAGAGGAGCCAGTGAAGGACTCAGAGGAGTAGATAGGCCAGGACATTGCCATGAAGACTGTGTAACATTCCACGAGCAGGGCAAATGCAGGTTTCTTTACTTAATGAAGTTATAAGCTATGATTATTAAAAATAATAGTATATTCAAAATTATCCTGGAAAATATCCTATGGATAGGATTTCGTTTAATTAGAGTAAGCTTTGCTAGAATGCTAAGTCCAGCATTGGCAAAAATTCCACTTCCCTGCAATGTCTTTTAATTCTCCATATTTTCCTTTTGTGTCTCATATTATTAACTTTGAAAACAGGAGAATTAAGTTATTCTGAGAAGTTACTAGGTAAGTGCAGATGGTTTGTGTGGTTGCTAGACGGCAAGCTCTGTGGTACAAATTTATACTCATAAGTCGAGTTTGCCAGAAGCATGGAGGGTATCCACTCTCTACATGAGCTCCATTTCACCAACCTGTTTTTCTTTCTCTCACCCACTCACCTACAGCAAAGCAGCTAAGTGAACTCTCACGTGTCATGGTCGATAATCTCTTATTTGCTCCTGGAAACAATGTATTATTCCTCCTGTTTGTTCCTGGGTACTTTTCATATGCAATAAACCCAGCTGACATATGGTTCCATTGATTAAAAGTGTCAAAGCTTAGTGACTAAGGGTACATAGGAAAATATCTCCAGAGGTCAGGTCTAACATATTGCATGGGTTTATTTGTAGTGCAAATCAACTGTTTTTAGTCCAAGCAAAGTAGCTAAATGTGAGTTACAGCTACAAAACCAAGCATCTCCTAGTTTGATTTGTTCAACTTGATAATGTGAGTTCTGCTTTTATTCTAACAAGTTTCTAGAAGGTTTCAAAAAAACCAAATAAATGGCTGGTTTATAGTCAGAAACTTACCACATCTAATCTACTTGTATACCAGGCATCTGCATTTTAAAGGGAGCATTTCTTACTTCAGTTTATTTTGGCATTATATGAGCAGAATTTCTGAAACCGTGGTGGAAATGCTTTCTTCAGAGAGGGAAATGTCCAGTATCTCAGTTAAGACTCCATTGAGAATACAAAAGCTCTTTTTTCTTTTAATTTCTTCCAATGAAACATGCATAAAATGGCAGAAGATTTAATTCTAAAAATGTTAGTTACAAGGATGCAAAACCTGACAACTCTGCTTATACTGAACTTAAGTTGAGTTGTCGGTTTTTGCATCCTCATTGATTGATAAGAAAAATAATTCAGTGTAAGTTTTTGTATGAAGGTGGGTTTCAACCTGGAGAAATTTTTGGAGACTTCTATCTAAGTTTTTGAAATTAAGCCAGAAGAGTCATCAAGTATGAAAAATTAAAAAATACTATATTGTGTGATAGGAGACAAAAAAATAAATGCCATAATAATCTTAACTGTAATAGCGTGGCAATGATTTTCATAAGTGACATAAATGAATGGTTTATTTTGCATGTGCTACACTTAGTTTCATGATTTCTCCTTGGTTCAATTTTGGAATCTCTATAGCAAGAACCGGAGATATTTGGGGACTATAATTCATGATTAACCCCAAGTAACTGTCCAACACATATCTGTTGAGATGGCTTGAGGCTTAAATGCTCTTTTTGTGGCTATAATATGCCACCTGCATGGTGTATTTAAAAAAAACCAAAGAAAGATTCTTGTTCTGCTGGAAAAGCTTTCATTATTTCACTAGATTTCAAATAACTTTGCAAGTAAAAGATACTGGACTTTGGTACTTGTATTTCAGCCATTTGGAACACATTATAGAGATAGGACAGCTGAATACTAGGGAAACCCAGCTGGTGAAAACTAATTACATTCCCATGTTCCCATTTATGAGACAGTCTCTTAAATTTCTGAATTGGTTTCCAGATTGCCATCCCATAATCTATAAAGTGTGTTTAGGAAAAATAAAAGACCTAGCAATGACCAATTTAAACAAGAAATCATAGAAGTCAAAGTCAAAGGATGAGGGGAATGATAGGCTATTATTTTGATTCTCACGATATGTCAGCTTTTATTCAATAATAAACCACTCCAAAATGTAGTGGTTTAAAACAACAGTCACTTATTTAGCTCACAATTCTTTGCATAAGCAGTTTGGACTGAGATGCACACTGGATGATCCTTCCGGTTTTGGCTGGCTGTCATGCATCTGCACTCAGCTGTTGGTCAGCTCTGCTTCTGGGGGTTGGGTAGCTCTTGGCTTTGGTGACAGGGCTGACCATATGTCTTTCATCATCCCATAGGCTAGTTTGGGCTTCTTCACCTAGCAGTGCTGGTGAGCAGAGGTCCCGATAATGTGAAGAAAGGAAGTCTCAACACACAAGATCTTCTCAAGCTTCTGCTTGCATCATGTTTGCTAGCATCCCATTGGTCAAAAAGAAGTCACACGACCAAGCTCAGAGTGAAGTTTGAGGGCATTCAAACTTACATGACAAGGGTGGGTACGGATACAGTGAGAGGAAGCATGTGTGGCTGTTTCTCCAACTTAGTGTATGTGGTTTATTAAGATCAACTATTGAATTTGGTGGGGGAATTCTGGTTGTATAATTTTGGCATAACCCAAAGCTGTTCCTGTTTTTTTATTTTTTTAAATTTTAGGGATGGTTCAAAGATAGGCTTATGGCAAATAACAGGTATCTTCAGCTAAAATTAATACCTTACCCAAAAACTTTTGAGAGTGCTATTTGACTTACCAGACTTCATGGAGTTCAGAGGGAGTCATGAGCCTCTCCTGCTGAGAGGTACTGTAGTCTGCATTAGAAGGTGCTGAGACCCTTTGCTCAGGTTCTAGCATGGTTACCTTAGGCAACTCAGTGCAATCCAACTGTCATGTGTCCATAGTTTTAGTAAAAGCGTGTATGTTTAGCTAATAGGCTTTAAGTGTGTATATAATCATACCATGGGCAACTTTTAGTGGAGTGGTAGTTGTAAAGGCAAATTGGAAGAAGATATTGCATTCTAAAGGGTTGAAAATGGTTGATATCACAGAACTGAAAGAGGCACTTCTTCATTATTGCTTAATACTTGGGTGAGGCCAGAGTGTAGCACATTGGCTCGTTTTTGGAAAGGGGCAGTTAACTGCTCCCAGGTAATAGGATTCATCTGCAAAAAGCACAATCCCTCCATCCTACCCTAGTCCATCCTACTAAAGCTTTGCTTTGTTACTCCAGAAAATTCAAGAAGATATAATGTTTAGTTTTAAGAAAATAATTTTGTTGTTATCTAAATAATTAGCACCAACATACATAAACTAAAGTTTAATTGTTTTCGCACTTAGTTTTTCAAACAAGAACTTTCTTTTCTACATTGAAACTTCCCTAAGAACATTTTCTTTGACCACTGTTCAGTGATTGTTTCTACCTCTTTTAAGAAATTTGCCAATTTTCAGACTGCTTCTGTCTTGCTATCACATATTTGTTGCTCTAAAATTGGTCTGTGATGTCAAGCTTTGATAAAATGCCAGATGCAACCTGCCTTCAGTAATTAGCATTACTTGGGAAGGTTGATTTGAAGGAGAAAGGTTTGAACTCGAAGCACTTTGATGAGAAAAATATTTCTTGAATTGTGTTTCCACGCAATGTTGAGCTCTTTGGATGTTTAAAAACAGTAAAAGTCAACAATACCTGACTTGAAGGAAGTTATACACCATTTTAAGACTGCTTATGGAAAATAACTAGAATATAAATAACTGGATGTTGAAATTTGGAGAAAAGAAACTCCATAAAAATGACTGGAAAATAAGAGTCCAAGGAGGTGGGATTGGAGGTAAAACAGGAAGTGGGAAGTCTCAAAATAAAAAGTCACTAAGGAATTGAGACCCTAAATCACAGTTGTTGGAGTTCTAAGCATGGGGAGCATCTCTTATTTCTAGATTCTACTTTGTTAGAAACCACTCCAAAGTGTGAGGTCCTGAGGTAACGAAAATAAAAGGGGCGAGGCAGGAATCATTCCCATGGGATGCCCGGGAGCCAAAAGAGGAGAGAGCGTGTCATACAGGAGAGTAGTAGGAGCCAGAGGAGGGTACCTAAGTAAAGATAGATTAAGGAGAGCCTCGACTATCCAAATGAAGATCTTGTTTTCAAAACATTTTATTTAATTTTTTAAATTGGCACATATTAATTGTACATATTTATGGGGTACCTAGTGAAGTTTGGATGCATATAACGTATACCGATCAGATCAGAATAATTAACATATCCATAATCTCAAATATTTATCATCTCTTTGTGTTGGGAACATTCAATATCCTCTCTTTTAGCTATTTGAAAATATACAATATATTATTGTTAACTGTAGCCATCCTGCAGTGCTATAGAACACGAAAACTTATTCCTTCTGAGACAGTTCAGCACAGGACCCGGGCCACACTTCTGAGCAAGGGAGGCCACAGGGGACTGCATGACCCAGATTACTTAACTTTTTATAAAAGAGCAAAAAAACCCCAATAACACCCTAGCCACTGGAGTTCAGCCCATACCCATATAAGGTGGGGGCCAAATTGCCCATCTCTTGAGTAATGTTTTTCCAAGACCACTCAAGCAAGATGCTGACACTAGCTGATAAGGAACCTGGCTGCAAAGAAACTAGACCTCTCTGGATCCAACCACCTCAAGCCAAAAAGGCCCCCCACGCTGAACTTAACCCGACCCTTGCCTCATTATAAGTACATTTTAATGCGAAAAAATCACGCCCAGGGGTGGAAATTTAACATGCTGATGAGACAGAGGAGGCAGGAAGAAGCCTGTAATAAAACTATGCAGGCGCAAGAAAATCTCCACCTCCACATGCCCACACGTCGCCCTTTTCCTGCCTAAGCCTTTTTAAAACTCTCCTCAGAGTCAGCTTATGTACTTTTCCTTTGTGCTTCCTCCCCTTATGTTCGAACATAAGCCCCAATAAAGCCTTGTCTGTGACTCCAGTTTGGCCTCTTTTTAATTCCATTTCATAGAGAGCCCAAGGGCCCGCATCCGTAACACTTCTATTTAGCCGTGTTTTTTAAAATCTTTGAACAAATCATTTCCTATCTGCCTCTTCCTATGCTTCCCAGCCTCTAGTAACCTCTGTTCTATTCTTTACTTCTATGAAGGATCTGGGGTTTGATTTGTACATGTTAGGAACTCAGAAATGTTTGAAAAGAAATATTTTTTAAGATTTGAGGACTGGACATTGCATAGTTATATGGCTGAAGAAGGATGGTGGTGAGTGCCTGAAAGGAGGACTTGTTAAGCTGCCCCTATCACCAAATCAAGGCAATTAGAAACCAGCTCATTTCTTAGATACCAGTGGTGGCAGTTGAAATTTCTCTACTGGTTTCCTAATTCTGCTGCATGCTTGTTATTACTTATTTCTTTTGCTTACATGGTATAAGTGGAAGGTTCAGATTCTCCAACTGGAATAACACCAGTTTGAAATTAATGGCATCTAAACCCATAAGGAATTAAATATTTTGAATATAGTTATCTTGGAACTCTAAAGAGCTAGAAAACAGAATTAATTTCCGTATTTTTATCTCAGCCAATCTTATATGAATCAGGGTGCTGTTATTCCAGAAAAGGCAGTGTTTTGGACTGGAATGTGTCCCCTTCAAATTAGGTTAGGTTGAAGCCCTAACCCCCAATGCGACTGTATTTTAGGGAGATAATTAAGGTTGAATGAGGTTGTAAAAGTGGGGCCCTAACCTACCAATAGGATTGGTGTCCATCTAAGAAGAGAAAGAGACACGGGAGATCTTTCTCTCTCCATCCAAGCACAAAGGAAAGGCCATGTGAGGACTCAGTGAGAAAGTGGCTGTCTACAAGCCAGAAGAACACCTTCGCCAGAAACAGAATTTGCTAGCACCTTGACCTTGGACTTGCTGTCTCCAGAACTGTGAAAAAATAAATCTCTATTGTGTAAGCCACCCGGTCTGTGGTACTTTGTTACGGCAGCCTGAACAGATTAATTCAGGTAGTGACCTTCAAAAGGATGGACATTAGGGCATGTGGGCTGTGGCTTACAGCTGCTTACTTTGCCTCGTTGTCTGTAGCCCATTTCCAGGCATGGGAAGTATCCAGGGCTGCAGATTTCTATTCATAAAATTACTTTAAAAAGTATGGGGTCCCAGATTTTGACTTTGTCATGACAATGTACATATAGTTCTCAAGTTTCAGGGAATAGTTTCTTGGCAGTACCTTGACAAGGACTGTTACAAATTTTGGTCATGGGTAAGAAATTCAGGAGAAAATTTCCCTACAGAAATCCACACTTTGGTGCTGATGAGAGTAGTTGTGTTTCTTAATCTAGGGTATTGATTCATGCACTCTTATTGAGTTTGTGAGTGACTGATCTCTTGACAATAGCAGAGACTGACACATTTATTTGTGTAACGAGTAGATTGTCATTTGGTTGATGAGCATTATTTGAAGCTATGCCAACAAGCTCTTTCTCCTGAATAAACCTGTGTTGTAATCCGTATTTGTATAATAGTTGGTTTCCAGGCAGAATCAATGTGATTTTGAAAAGTGATTCCCACCTATGTTTTCTAGAACTTTTTTAGGTTTCCCATTCCCTTAAAAATCAATTTGTGTGATTCTAAGCTCAAAGCTGGTGTGCCAGAAACTATTTTTTGCTACGGAATGTATAATAATAATGATAATAATATTCCCTTCCTCTCTCCCTCCCCTTCTTCCACAATGCTACCTGTTTAGAATCTCTTTGCCATAGGAAAAAAAATCTATCAATTCAAACAAAACAGAACTTATTAAGATGTTTTGTTTTCAGAATTTTCTTAAAAAAATCTCTTTTAGTAGGGTAGATATTGTAGTTTCAACATCGGTTCTGGCCATTTGTAGCAGAAGCAATTCTGCATCCGCTGATAGGCTTGTATTCTGGGCTGGGTGCTCTCTGTGGGCTCATATCCAAAGGCTGGTTCTTTCTCTCTTGGAGCTTCCTTTTCCTGGCCAAAGCCTCCAACATTTCCCTGAAGTTGGTGATGCATTCTCTGGCTCATGGCTTCTAATACCCCCTCTTGTTTACACCATGCAGACTCTTTCTTCTGGGCTGACCACATCTCTCCAGGCAGTCCTCTGGGGTAAGATCATAAGAGGTCACACAGGCCTGACTACCTCTTGCTGTACCCACACTAGCCCTTTGATAACATGCTCCCTTAGCCCATGATGGGTGCAAGTACAACTTTCTCACATCACAGGCTTCTCTCCTGGTCCCTGCAATCAAAGGCCACTACATCCAGCTTCTCCCTTTGTGATTTTCCAGATAAAAGGTAGGCCCCAGTATCTGTACTATCCAATTCCAGAGGATATGGGTTAAACTCTCTCCCATGGCTGTGCCAGGCGAGATTAACATATGCCGGCTGCAAAGTAAACATTCAATTGGGGGCTCCCCTCCTCATTGCTCACCTTTTATCCTCCAAGCAAACATCACCTTTCTCTCTGAGCAGCTCTCTGTCCTTGGGCTAGAGGTAGGGGAGGCATTCCTCTAACAGGGATCAGGGTTAGAATGCATAACATTGACAGTTCTGTTCAAAGGACTCAACAATAACTTTAAATAATTTCTTAGCTTTCTCTCCTATATGCTGGTGATATCCTAAGCAGTTTTGATTTTTTGGACGCTTCTTAGCCAGTCCAGTGTTGGGACCCTCTGTTTAAAATGTAAGGATACCTGTTACCTATTAGTTTAAACTGAGATTAGGAAATGTCCCACTTAACATTATAAGAATGATTGGAATTAAGAAGAGGAAGAAAATGTCATAGGATCAATCAAAATGAAATCTGAATATAAGTCATCAATGACTTACAATAGAGGTAGAAAAGCATAACAAAAATATGTTTTATAACTGTGAGCATTGCAACATGAGATACTGGGGACAGTTAAGCACAGATAATAAATACACAAAATGCTATCTTAGGCATCTGCTTTATTATGAGAGCTCTTTGTAAGGAATGCATATGAAATGACAAACTACAGGAAACATTAGAGAGCACAACTCAGCAAAGGGTTCACATCAATAGTGCAACATTTGTTTCTTGGGTTTATTGAATATGATGACATCTAAGAATAATGAAATTGTTGAGTTTATAATTAAAAATACGTAAATGAATGAAATACTCTAAAATTTGTAAATAATTATGAAAATTTGATAGAATGGTAGCAAATATTCTTTTTAAATATATTTTTATTCTAGAATAGTTTTAGATTTTCAGAAGAGTTGTAAAATAATACAGATAGTTGCCATGAACCCCGTACCCAGTTTCCCTTATTGTTAACATCTCATGTTAGTATGATACAGTTGTTGCAACTAGTTTATGTATGATGTATATATTGGTAATGGTATGTTATTAATTAAAGGTAACTCTTCATTCACACTTCCTTAACCTACTTTTTTTAACCTGCTGTTCTTCTTCTGTCCCAGGTTCCATCCAGGGCCCCACATCGTGTCTCCCTGGGCTCCCCTAGACTGTGGCACTTTCTCAGACTTTCCTTGTTTTTGATGACCTGGACAGTTTTGAGGAGTACTGGTCAAGTATTTTGTAGAATATCATGCAATTTTGATTTCTGTGACATTTTTCTCATGATTAGACTGGGGATAATATGAATTTTTCTGAGGAAGACCACAGAGGCAAAGTGCTATTCTCATCACATCATGTTTAAGGTACATGCTATCATCATGATTAATTACTGTTAATATTAACCTTAATCACTTGGCTGAGGTAGTGTTTGTCAGGTTTCTCCACTGGTACAATTAATCTTTCCTCCCTTTCTGTACTGTACTCTTTGGAAGCAGCCCACACTAAAGAGGTGGGAAGCCTTCTGGAGGGAAAGTAGCTACATTGATTATTTGAGTACTCTGTGGGAAATTTTTCTCTTCTACCCTATTTATTTATTTAATCATTTATTTATGTCATTATGGACTTATGGATATTTATTTTATACTTTGGGCTATAATCCAATGCTATATTATTTACTTTGTTTCTTAAATTGTTCCAGCTTTGGCCACGGGGAGCCGTCAATTAGCTTCTGCATCCCTTTGACATACCCCTATCGTTGTGGTTTTTTTTTTTGGCACATATTGTTTTCTGGAACTGCAAGATGCTTCAGGTTCATCTTTTATATTCCCTGCCCCAGCCCTAGAATCAGTCATTTCTCTAAGGCACCTCAGTTCTGTTTTTTGGAGAATGGTGTTAGAAACCAAGATCTGGGCACTGAGTGTGCTCATTGCTACTTGGGACTAGTTGCATGTTTAAACTTTGGAATTTCCATGCTATCAGGAAGAAGTAAATAGCAGCAGTTGTAGGTTGTGTATATGGATCTGTCTGCGTGGGACGGAGGTCAGTGAAGAAATTTCCAGCAACCCTGGCACCTGGAGAACAATCTGAGAGAGGTTTTAAGTTTTAAAGGTTGAGGGACATTCAAGGAAATTAGGATAGATTTTTCTGGATTGGAGGTGGAGACTTTTGCTTTGAGGAGAAGTGGGCTGTGTTCTAACCTTCAGGAGTTGAATTTCCTGGAACTGGGAGTACATAGATGGTTATTTTCATGAGTGTTGGAGTCCTGTGTCTTACTTGTGTGTACCCCACTACGAGTGGCAGGATCTTGGATGGGTACCCAGGTGGGTATCTTCCTAAGTGTGGGGGTCTTGGGTACCTAAGGTGAAGTCCCCACAGCAGATTTTGGCACCAGGGAAGTATAGTAACAGGAAAACAGGACACCTTCAAATCGTCCATCTAATCTGAAGAAGGAGAATAATCTGAGAATGAAGCCTCTCCCACGTTTTTCTGGAGTGCATATGCCCTGAGTTCATTTATGCTTCTCTGTGTGTTCATTCCAAACAACAATATTTTATTTGTTTGTTTTGGAAAAGCAAAAACCAGTCGCCATGAATTTTCAGAAATGTGTCTATGTACTTCAGTTTCAGTTTCATGAATTTCTTGTTTTCTACATGCCTTTGTTGGAAACTTAATCTAACACACATCTAAACCACAGTTGGATGTGATTGCGAGAGCTTTCCAGCGTTTAGGATGCTGGCACAAAGTCAGGAGTTTGTGGTAACAAGAGAAATTAGTATTTGCTGAAGTAATAGTCTGGTCACTATTGCTGCACAAGAAATTACTCCATTACTGGCTCATGACAGCTATTTGTTTGCTCACAATTTTGTGAACAAATACTTCAGGAAGGGTCAGCAGTCAGCAGTTTTTGCTTGGAACGTCTCACACATTTGCTGTCAAATGTCAGTTAGGGTTGCAGTCATCCGAAAGCTCAGTTTGATATATAAGATAGCTGCCTCTCATGGCTCTTGATGCTGCTGTCATCTGGGAGCTCGTCTGGGGCTGTCAATCAGAGTGCTTACACCTGGCCTGTCCGGTATGGTGGTCTCAGGGTAGGTGGACTTCTCATATGGTGGTAGCTTCCTCCAGAGCAAGCATTCCAGTAGGACCAGGAAGAAAATTGATGATCTTTTCTGATCTAGCCTCAGAAGTTAGAGTATAATTTTGTCCTACTCTATTGGTCTAGATAGTCGCAAACCCAACTAGAGTCAAAGAAAGGGGACACGGACCTCGTCTCAATGGGAGTAGTATCATAAAGTTTGGGAGCTATGTTTTAAAATTGCCATGGTTCCAAAAGCAGCTTTGGTTTGCAGAAAGAAATAAAAAAAAAAAAAGAAAAAAAAATAATAAAATTGCCATAATAATAAAATGCTTTCAATCTTGAATATATCTCTCATTCTTGTCTATGAGTGTCTAGCACTCGAATTTTGATTTTGAATGTCATAGAACAAGTTTTGCTTGTCCCATCTCTCTCTCTTTTTCTTTTTTTTTGAGATAAAGTCTCACTATGTCACCCAGGCTAGAGTGCCCTGGCGTTAGCCTAGCTCACAGCAATCTCAAACTCCTGGGCTCAAGTAGTCCTCCTGTCTCAGCCTCCTGAGTAGCTGGAACTACAGACATGTGCCACTACACCCAGCTAATTTTTTTTATTTTAATAGAGATGGAGTCATGCTCTTGCTCTTCTCAGGCTGGTCTTGCAATCCTGACCTCAAGAGATCCTCCCACCTTAGCCTCCGAGAGTGCTAGGATTACAGGTGTGAGCCACTGCACCTGGCCTTGTCCCATCTCTTTTAAGTATGACTGATGTTCAAAGTTGAATCCTAAGAGAGACAAGGTGGTAGATGGCTTGGCTGTTACAATCCACAGGCATGGCAGTGCATGAGGCATGGTGAGGAGTGTGCACTTTGGTGTTAGAAAGCTCTGGGCCTCAGCTCTGCTGCTTACTGGCTATAGGACCGGGAGTGAGCTACTTAATTTCTATGAATCTACATCTCCTCATCTGTGAAATAAGAATAATAATAGCATTAATTCATTAATTTATTCATATAATTATTGAGCATCTATTATGCATCAAATTTACAGGATTATAATGAAAATTATGCATGAGAAATGCTTGTCACAGTGGCTGGGACTTGGTTACAACTCAATGAATGTCTTAACTATTATTATTATAAGTTCGTTTTGTCAATGTGGTCTAAGTGAGGAGATAGATGAACTTGTGATTCAGCTTGAGACCAATCCAGTAGACCAGGGGCACAGATACAATGATCAACATGAACTATGGTGATGTTTTCAAGGCTGATAAAATTCTGTGCTCAGGGAAGAAGAATTCTTGAATAGAGTCAAGCAATGATTGGAATCTCAGCTTCCAAGGGCAGATAGGAGGGGCTCAATCTATGGGCAGAGCACGGGGCCAGGGGGTCATACTCTATGAGGCCTGTTAGATATCCACTGGTGAAAAGGGCTCAGTTGTGTTCCCCTAAAATTCATATATTGAAGCTATAACTCCCATACCTCAGAGTGTGACCGTATTTGGAGGTAGGGCCTTTAAAGAGGTGATCGATTTAAATGAGGCCATTAGGGCAGGCCCTAATCCAATCTGACTGGTCTCCTTACAAGAGGAGGACATTTGGACACACAGATAGACATCAGTGTGGTGCGTACACAGAGGAAAGACCGTGCAGTGAGAAGGTGGCCATCCATAAGTCAGGGAGAGAAGCCTCAGGAGAAACCAAACCTGCTGACACCTTGATCTTGGAATTCTGGCCTCCAGAACTGTGAGGAGATAAAATTCTGTTGTTTAAGCCATCCATCTCTGATATTTTGTTATGGCAGCCTTAAAAACTAACACAGACATTGGGTTGGGATGCGAGGGACAGGTAGAATAGGGGGGAGGTAGGGATCAAAAGTGAAGTCTGGGACCAGGAGCCGGGATCCCCGGTGACAAGAAGAGATGCGATGCAGGGAACATGAGGCCTCAGGTCTGACTGGCCACAGAGATGACCCAGGGACCAACACAGGCCCCTTTAGAGTGTCGAACATGACTAGATGGGGGGCCTCAAAAGTGGTTGTTTGGGAAGTAGAGCTTGGTGGGTCTTCATATGGGGAGTGTATCAATAGATTTACCTGTGAGAGGCTGGGGAAGGCAGAGGCACCTGAGATGACGTGCTGGTGGTGGTGGGAGTGAACAATCCAACAGGCTATGGCAATAGGCTAACCATAATTTGCTTTGTTTCAGGGATCGTGATTTTTCTTTGGGTCCAAAGTATGATTTCGTGCATGTGTTTGTGCATGAGTACGCGTGTGTGTGTATAAAATTGTATGGGAATCAGGAATATATTTAAGTTCATTTTGGTCTTAAGGTATCTGAGCAGTTAGTGTATTTACTCACATTTTTATGTTGCTTGCACTTCTCAATAGACCATCCTTATAGAATCTGGCGCAGTTGAAAATTTTTAAGTTAAGAACAAAATTCACATCATAGTTATTATATTTTGTAGATCAAGTATTAGGTGAAACTAGTCGATGTTGCTATTGTTTAACATTAAAAAATTTACCCAGTAATGATTTATTTGGGGTTCATTTCACTGCCTAAATGTTTTTGATGGTTTATTGTATTTTGTGTATTCCTTTATTTACTTATGTTATCCCCCAAGTCAACCTTCCTAGTGTTATGAAGTAGATGAGAAGGCCATGCAGAAATAATTCATATTGTACATTGGATGATAACATTATGGCCAGTAGAGGGCATCAAGGAATTGTCGTAAGTACAGGTTTTGTTAAAACAAGAATATTGGGATTTTAATTGCGGGAGAATTTCAGCCAAAGCATCTGTACTAAAGCAATTCCGTGACGTATTAATAAGTGTGTTTAAAGCATCATGTTTACATTACTGAGTGATAATTTTGGGTCTTAATCAGTATAGATATGCCTTAATTATACATTTTTGTTGTTGTTGTTGTTTGAGACAGAGTCTTGCTGTATTGCCTGGGTTAGAGTGCCGTGGCGTCAGCCTATCTCACAGCAATCTCAAACTCCTGGGCTCAAGCAATCCTTCTGCCTCAGCCTCCCGAGTAGCTGGGACTACAGGAATGTGCCACCATGCCTGGCTAGTTTTTTCTATATATTTTTAGTTGTCCAGATAATTTCTTTCTATATTTAGTAGAGACGGGGGTCTCACTCTTGCTCAGGCTGGTCTTGAACTCCTGACCTTGAGCGATCCTCCCGCCTCGGCCTCCCCGAGTGCTAGGATTACAGGCGTGAGCCACCATGCCCAGCCTAATTATACATTTTACATAGAGTGGATCTTGTTTATATCAAAATAGTAATTGTTGAATTTTGACGCTGTTAGGAAAAATATGAAGTGTGAAATTTCAAAATAAATAGTATGATTTCTGACTTTTGAAATATTGTATGTGTATGCAGCCTCCAGGTGTCTCTGTTTTCTCGTCTCTTGAAAGTGGGAGATTAAGTAAATGCTCTCCAAGATCTTTTCTAGTTATAATATAACAATAATTCTTTATTCATTCTTCTGGGAACACTATTGCAAACAGGAGTATGTAGATGCATTTTATATCAAACACTGGAGGGCCCACCATCAAATCAGAACTTGAATTAAAGGTGTCAGGAAGTTTCCAGACAGACATTGTGTGTCTGACTTCTTAGCATTATTTATCAAGATAGAACTCTTTGAATATCATTGCATTATCCTAGGCAGTTTTAGAGATTTCTGATTGTACTTCCCATCCCCCTTGATCTCTTTCTCTGTCTCTGTTTCTCTTTCTTTCTATCTGGCTTTATAGTTAACCAAAGCACTTTTTTGGGACTTAAGTCATTTAACTCTCATAGCAATCTGGGGAGTAAATATTTTTATCCTTATTTTTATAGATGAAGAAACTGAGCCTCTGAGAGATTAAGCAGCTTTTCCGATATCATTCAGCAAACAATTTTAGAATGGAAATTTAAATATAGATTGTCTTACTCCATGTTCAGTATTCTTTCCATTCTACCAGGGTAAGTCTCAACTTAATTCCAAATATGTTACTTGAGAGAAGTAACTTGTTAAACCATGATTACTCATGCATATATTTTCAAGAATCATAAGATTTTAGAGGTGGAAGACATTAACTGTTCCCATTTGCCATTAGCAAAATCACTTATGGCTTCTCCATATTGCCAACTTCCATTTCGTCTTCTGTCCCTGTGTTGTGCTCACCAAGGTTAGGCTTTTCCAAATAATAGAGAACATGGCCACTGGCAGCTCCGAGCTCCCGTTTTCACAATTCCTAGTCACCCTGCATAATCTCGGGAAAGGCCTTTGCTTGGCCAGGCCATTGTCACGTGCCCATTCCTCACTGGGTGGAAAGCCTCCTAGAATCCACGTGAAATGAAGAGGGGGGCATTTTCTATGCTATTGATGTAGCTGTTTCCAGAGGAGGAGAGAAAGAAAATGATTTCTGAGCATGGACGCTTAGCCCAAGGTGGGTGCTGCAGTGAAGGTCTGTGTGCAATTGGGAGCAACAGGAGGACCCGGTGTCTGATGGTTATCAAAGGAGTAAAGAGCACAGAAAGCAAATTCCACTTATCTAACTCCTTTATTGAGGTCCGGCACTGGCTGAATGCAGTAAGAGTAGGAAAGGCCCAGAGAGTATAACGGTGTTAAGGGTGGAAGCTTCAGAAATATCCTCCAAGATTCTTCTGGGTAACCAATATAACAAAAGCCTAGGAATGCAAAACTATAATTCCTGGTTTTTCCTGATAGTGTAGGGCCCATCCTCAAAATGAGGGGGTTTGATGTGTCTCTTTACGTGGGGTCACTCTCTGTATTGAGTCTTTTACCAGGACACAGAGCTGAGAATTATAGCTTCCTGGAGGGCAACAAGCTGCAAAGCTCACAGAGTAATGTCTAGTGAAGGTCTGGAAGCCAGGGGAACCATTTTTCAGATGCTGACTTAGGTACACATTTAAATAGCTTCTATTAATGCTATAGGCATATGCCTTGGAAGTTAGACACACATTCTAGATTCTTTATACTGTATTAAATGCAAGGTAAAGAGAATTCCCTTGGGAAAGGGTATTTTCTTGATGTTTCTATATTTCCTCTTTTATGTTTCTTTGTCTTGCTGTTGCATCTGTTAGGACTCTGGGTTTGCAAAGTTCAATATAGCCAGGTATGAAAGAGGCTAACTAAATAAACAGGAGCACTTTCCTCCCTTTTCCATTTCCTTTCCTTTTTTCTTGGCCTTTTAATTTCCTTTAAAAAGACAAAGTACATGGCCTCAAGACCCCTGTCAGTTAAAATCTCCAAGCTCAGGTATTCTTTTTAGTCTTGCCTAAAAAGAATTTCTAAGATCCAGGGGTTTTATTAGGATGACAAAAGGATTAGTTGAGATACAATTCATTTGTGGGGATAAAATACATTTCTTTATGAAATAGTTAATTTAAGTCTAAATATACACAGCAAATTATTTAACTAGTACCAGTATAACTTAAGATTGGGCCAGGTATTAAATACTAATCCCTCTGCACTGGGCTGTGAGCAAAATGATGAGATGAGTTCTCTGTCCTGGCTCTCGTTCTCTACTTTCATGGTGCCGGTTCTACATGTCTGCTTGAGGTCCCAAATGTGGACACTCTCATCCCCATTGTCTGTCCCAATTTGCTCAAAGGTCAGCCCGGATTTTGTACCTTGGTCCCACCAGAGTTCTGCAAGAATGCCTGTACTGTGCTTGTTCTTTCTTTTTTTGTCCTTAATTACTATTGCTCAAATCATGGAATGCGGGAAACACAGGGGATTTCATCCTCCTGCCAGGTGTTCTCTAGATGACTGAGCCAGAATGACCTAGACTGGGTTACGGGAGTCTATGCCATTCAGAATGTGGTCCCTAGACTAGAAATATCAGCATCACCTGGAAATTTTTAGAAATGCACAATCTCAGGCTCGACTCCAGACCTACAGAATTATTATAGAAGTGTCAGAAATATTGCCCTTTACTGCACTTTAACACACTGTATTGAAAACACGACTTAAATCATTTCTCTATTCCATTAGACTGAAATCTCAATTAGGGAAGGAATCTGTATTGTCTAGTTTACCACTGGATATCTAGGACCTAGCATAATTCCTGGCACATAGTAGGTGCTCAGTAAATGTTTGATGAATGATAAATGAATGGATATCTGCTGGAGGGTTGTTTGCTTAACCACGTTGCTAAGTAACCAACATGTTTAGAAGGCCTCAATGAAAGAGTAGTGCTAACAGTGGAGACCAATGAGGTGTGTAATTAACACCTCTGATTCTACTGTTATTTCCTAGGAGATTGTCTGCTCAGTTGACTATTACTAAGCAAGGCTAGACAATCGCCAAAGTGGGAGAAGGATTGATCTATTTGGCAAAGAAGATGACTTGCTTTATTCTACCAAATCCTAAAATTGTAAGACTTATGTTCTGCTGCTGGAATTGCTGTATGGGCTACAGGATAAGATCATTGGTCTTTCCTGGACATGCCTGCAGTGGCCTTTTGCTGTCTGAAAATTTGTTCTCTTTCAATTTAAAAAGGTTATCTTCTGCTTAAATCTACTTATTTTTCTGTCTTCCAATTTTATTTCTGAAATGTCTCTACCACCTCCCCATTCTCTCCTTCCCCTCACTTTTCTCTTCTTCTTTATTGCAGAATCCCCCTTATCTCTTGCTGGCTTTTCCCAACACCTGTTTTCCTGGTCTTCCGTCTTCCATCTTCTGTCTTCTATTCAAGGATCCTTTCAAAACTACAGGTCTGATCACACTCTCCTTCGGTTAAAAACCTTGGGTTGTTTTCTGCAGCCAGTAGGATGAGATCCATCGACCTCGTTGGACATGCCTGCCTTGCCAGCTGCTTCTCCTGCCGTCCTCCTTCCTATCCCGCACTCTGACCACCACAGGCCACTTCTCATTCCCTGAACACCATTTGTATCTCTGCATCTCCATGCTGTTTCTCTGAATAAATTGTCAGCCTAGTGAACTCTTCTATCATGTTCCAGTTCAAAATGTGATTATTTCAGGCTCCTCTCCTCTTCCCACGTAACTGCTTATTTCATCTTCTGTGCTCACATAGCACACTGTACCTATCTCTATTATGAAATGTATCACACCCTATGGCAATCACTTGTTTACTTGGCTTTGTCTTCCAATAGACCATGTTTTCCTTAAGGGCTAGTGCTATGTGTTATCCACAAAACAATGTGTTGCAAAGCTCAACACACAGATGTTAATAAATGTTTGTTTGTCACAT
This sequence comes from Avahi laniger, assembly GCA_963575035.1. Taxonomy (NCBI): domain Eukaryota; kingdom Metazoa; phylum Chordata; class Mammalia; order Primates; family Indriidae; genus Avahi; species Avahi laniger. The sequence goes on along the minus strand of CAUYSK010023479.1, from coordinate 2,261 downwards.
GAACTTTATCCTCAAATTATTCTTTAATAAACTGACTCCTCCCCCAACCCCCACTGGATTTTAATAATTTATCTTGGTTATTTTTAGATATTTAAGAGAGAGCTCCTCACTAGGATATGCCCTTCTTACTCAGTAGAGGATATTTAGATCTATAACATCTTCGTAAGATTGGGGGGGTGATTCTATCCCCCAGGATGGTGTGACTGAGCTGAGCCTGGCTGACCACATGGTGGTTGTTAATGATATGACACTGCTCCCCAAAGACTTGGAAAAGCCCAGAGAGGATGCATGTGGGGCTGGCGAGGCCCGGTCCACACACCCTGCACCTTGCAGACGCCTGTCAGTCTCCTGCCCCCTGCTCCTCCTATCCTGCCCTTCATTTCCCCTCCCAAGACCAACACTTAAGTACAATCAAAATCCGTTGCTCCTTGGGCAAAGGGTAGGTCACTTTATCCTGGGAACCAAAACAAAAAACAAAGAAAAGCAACAATAAATATTAAATAAATTCTATGATAAACAGAATGGAAATACATGTCATCAAAACTAAATGGAGAAATTTAGTTTCATGGAGGGCACTGAAGGGTGTCAAGGAGTAAGAGAAACTATGTACATTTCCGCAATGGAAAGGTCAATAAATACGAAAATCATGACTTGAACCTGGTCCAGCTGCACTCGTTATCCAAATGGGGCCTGAGTGCCTGTTCCAGAAGCTCACGATGCAGAGATTCAGAAGCCCTGTGGGTCAGGCCTTCTTTGGTTGGAAGAAAGAGAACAGGACAGGTTACCTCAAGTAGTGGTGGTTTATTGTAATGGTCACTGTTGCAGTAACAGCGAAAGGAACCTCTGGAATACTCTTACAGCTAAACCTCAAGGATCTGGAGCATAGTTTGGGAACTGGAAGGCTGACTGGGATTAGAAGATGCATCTCTAGGGGACAAAGGAAATTGTTAGTTTCTCAGCAGCAGGAATTATAATAATTGAGTTTATTCTTGTGCTGTGCCTTGAATGTGAGTCAGCTGCTTTTTTTTTGTTTCAGCCTTTCTGTTTATCATTCTCCTTCTGTTTCATTGACAGTGAGATGTCTCTTCAGGTATTTTTAGTTCAGGTTCTTGAGAAAATAAGACTATTATCATGACAACTAATCACCTTGTGGTTGAGGGGAGGTTTTGTAGCAGACCACTTTAGCACATGGCCAGCCTGTAGATCCCTGGCCTAGGTGCCTAACTCCCTTCCACCAATCATCTTCAGGTAGAGAATTGGGGGCAGGTGGAGGTGACATGGTGCCACATGGTGCATTTTGCTTAAGGAACCACCTGAGGTTGCTTTTCTCATTGGAGGCTGTACCTGATAACCAATTTAGATGGAGTTTGTGGGCAGGGCAAACATGATGAGGCAAGACCTTTTTCAATATAGATGTATTTTGGAACTCTGATCGTGATTTCTCTTCGGCATTACCAATGAGACCGATGCCTCTTATCCTCCTATTCCAGTTTGTACAGTGGCCACGTAAAGTAACATGCACTTACATAGTACACCTGATGTTATGCTTCTAATGTTCCATTTCTAACTGGACTTTCCTAACTATTCAGACAATGATACTTATCTACATCAAACTTACCTTTGCTTTCCTTACTGAAGTTGAAGGTATCGTTTTTGGTTCTATGCTATGTGTGTGATTAGAAAGGGAAGTTAGGCCTTAGTTTTTCATTAGTGAAAAAGTGATATAAGAAGTGATCAAGTAAAGTTGTCAAGTAAAATGTTGCATGGTGCCTCAAAGGTTTTATAGTATCTGTCAACACTATTTACATTTTGGTTGTTCTTATTGCTTAAAACACCCCTCCCACCCCACCAAGTACAGGAAGAAAGGATGGCTGAAAAGATATAGCTTGTAGCCTGAGCTTTTCTGTATGACTACTTCATGCCTCTGGATGTATGTTTTATTAGCATCTTTCTTACTAACTTACGTGAATACTTTTGTTATATTGCCAGGTTGTTCTCCTTTGCCATCCAAATTCTAACTCAGACTTGCTTAACTGAATAATTTTTTTTTTGAGACAGAGTCTTACTCTTTTGCCTGGGCTAGAGTGAGTGCCATGGCGTCAGCCTAGCTTACAGCAACCTCACACTCCTGGGCTCAAGCGATTCTTCTGCCTCAGCCTCCTGAGTAGCTGGGACTACAGGCATGCGCCACCATGCCTGGCTAATTTTTTTTTTCTATGTATTTTTAGTTGTCCGATTAATTTCTTTCTATTTTTAGTAGA